>JAQQSV010001068.1:0-38202 GCA_028646515.1 Pseudochirops corinnae
AGTATTTGCAGATCCTATACATGATTGCACGCCACCATGGGGGGGGGGGGAAGGGGGGGAGAAGGGAGAGGAGAAAAATTGAAACTCAAGGGATTGTGAAACTGAATCTTGTAAACTAAAAGTAAATAAACAAGTCAATTAAAAAAAAAAAAAAAGGTTTCTGTTGCTCCTGAAAAGAGTGTGTCAGTCTTCTTCCCTCTGGTTCCATTCACTATCTCCATCATGTTCCAAACCAAAATATCAGTCCTTGGTCACCACTTCCATATATGTGTTGTGTGCCCCTATTAGTATATAAGCTCCTTGAGGACAGAGATTATCTTTACATTTTATTCATACTCCCAGCAATTAGAATAGTTCTTGGAACATAGTAAGCACTTAATAAATACTCTTTATTTATTTAATAATTCTTTGAATACTATTAGAAGTCAGAGACTCTAGGTTCCAATGTGTGATTTTGAACTCATGAATTTCCAGGGTACCTTGCTTTTTTGTTTGTTTGTTTTTGGAAGGGGAAGACAAGGCAATTGGGGTTAAGTGACATGCTCAAGGTCACATAGCTAGTAAGTGTGTCAAGTGTCTGAACCCAGATTTGAACTCAGCTCCTACTGACTCCAAGGCTAGTGCCCTATTTACTACACCACCTAGCTACCCCAGCACCTCACTTTTTAAGGTCATCATCAACAATAACAACAAAAGGCATTTATTAAGCATTTATGCTATAATAGTCACTGTGCTAAGCACAGGAGATACAAAGAAAGGCAAAAGACAGTCCTTGCTCTTGAAGAGCTAACAAGGGAAATAATGTGCAAATACCTATGTATAAACAAGATACACACAAGGAGAATCACTGCACTCATATTCTATTTGATTACATGATCTAGTGTAATATACAGGGTGATGGGATTAGAGTCATAAACGTGTGGGTTTGTTGTGCAGAGAATAAGAGTGAGCCACGACCTGGGTTTAAGGTAAATGTGGGTGTGGATTTATTGATTACGCTCATGACTACCAGAGTGTAAACTCAAATTGGTAGTATCCACTGGGGGTACAGGCTTTGGTTATAAAGGCTAAAACCACAAAAACCACAATCAGGGAGGGGAGCTAGCAGAAGCCATGATGTACAGAAGCAAAGAACAGCCATTGGTTAGATCTATAGCTCAGGGCTAATTTGGGAATATGGTGCAAGGATACAAGGGTGCAATCTTCCTGTGATTTGGGGTCCCTCCTAGAATAGGGTGGAGGGTACAGGGTGGACGATCATAGTCAGTGCTTTCCAGAACAGGGTGGAGGGTCATGGAGTAAGGGGGACTGGAACTCCCCAGAACTGGCCGGGGTCATGCTCTGGGTGAAGGGTGTGGGGACCCTGCTTGGTCAGTGGAACAGGACAGGGTGGTCTCTACATTACACCATAACCCTGAGCCGAACCTTGTACACTTATGCTGATTCAAGGAGAATATATAGAATGCTGATTCGAGGAAGGAGTGGGCAGGAGACTAAGTCTTGAGCAATGCCCAGGCATGCCTTAAGCTGTTTCAAGCTATTACAGGGTATAGGATAGAGACAAAGACAGAAATACAAAAGGAGCTTAATGGTGGGCCACAAATCAGGTGATGTGTAGTGACCTAGGATTTGGGTTTGGGTACAATATGTTCAAATAATACTTCTAACATTCACCAGCTGTATGGCTTTCAGCAGATCACTCAAATTCTATGTGACTCATGCACCTAGGACTTCTCTAGTAAGTTATGGATAATTTGTGACCTCATATCTAATCACAGGAGTTTCCCACACTGTAGAAAACCAGAGATTGTGTGTGTGTGTGTGTGTGTGTGTGTGTGTGGTTTGTGTCATACTTATTCATGTACAATTCCCCTTCTAAGGCTATAAGTTGATTGAGGTCAAGAACTTTGCCTTAGGATCATAGGATGCAGACCTGAAAAAGACCTTAGAGGTTATCTAATTCAACTACCTTGTTTAAGAGAAGTGAACATTCAGGGGGATGAAAGCATAGGATTCCAGGATCACAGCTCTAAAGCTTGAAGAGACTTCAGAGACCATTTAGTCCTACCTCCTGATTTTACAGATGAAGAAATTGAAGATCATGGAAATTAAGTGACTCACACAAAGTCTCATAAGTAATGGAACTGAGATTCAAACCCAGGTCATCTCTGACTTCAGTCTAAGAACTCTTGCCACTTATACCAGGCTTACTATCTTTGTATATTCTCTAATATGGGTCAGCCTCAGCTTCCTCTACTATAAAATGGGGTTAATAACAGAGCCTAACCCCAAGAGTCATTGTGAGGATCAAATGAGATAATATTATAAAGCCCTTAGTACATTGCTTGGAACCTAGTAGTGTCTGACTGCTTGCTCCCTTTCCCCTTTGCCTTTCTGACTTTAAGGCTAGCTATCCTAGGTCACCGCTATGCAGTCTCACTTCTGACATCCTGGATGGGCAAATCACTTAACCTCACAGTGCCCCCAGGAAACTCTCTAAGACTATAAATCTCAGAGCTAAACTGCATTGCTAGAGGGAGTTACCTTATCCGGTTTTCTCTGCCAGTGTAATCATTGGTCTGATGCGAACAAACTCTCTGATCTAAATAAAATGTCATGGATTTGAGTCCATAGTAAAGTCAGGAGGCATAGTGGATGTGAACAAACTACCAAGCAGTCGATCAACAAACATTTGGCATCTGCCATGTACTAAGCAGTGGGGAAACAAAGACTTAAAATTGAAATGGTCCCTGACCTCAAGGAGATCAGTCTATCAATGGAAATGTGTGTGTGTGTGTGTGTGTGTGTGCATGCGCGTGCACATGTGAGAGAGAGAGAAAGAGAGAGAGAGAGAGAGAGAGAGAGAGAGAGAGAAAAGGAGGAGGAAGAGGAGAACAAGAAGGAGAAGAAAAGAGACAGACATGTGTAGGTATATTAGTACATGTCTACACCAGGTTTTAAGCCTAGAGCATTTTTCATAAGACTCTCCTAATTGGCAGAGAGATAAATCAACTCTGTGCAGAAACTTTCAAGAGCAAAGAAAGAAAGAAACATGAGATTCCAGGGAACATTGCAGGAGCCCTGACTCCTTGATCTCTGAACTTTATCCTGGGGTGTTTGCCTTTAAGGAATCCCCAGTACCAAAAGAGTGAAAGGATAGGTTGAGGCCAAAATTTTCTACATGTGTCTAAATAGGCAGACAGACAGCTTGAGGGGAGGCATGGATAGACATCCCATGTGGAAATATTCCTTTCATATGAGCAACACACACTTTACATAAACATAAGATTATATGGTTAAAGAAGTTATAGGACATGGGATTTGGGAATCATAAAAGGCTTCATCTAGGTAGTGGGGTTTGGTCTGAGCTTGGAAGGAAACAGGATTCTAAGAAATAGAAACAGGGAGGGAGATCATTCCAGATAAGAGGTACAGCAAGAAATCCATTTTAGCTGGAGGGTAGACTACACATGATGAGGATGAAGGGCAATAACCCTGGAAAGGTAGGTAGGAATGATGACCTATTCATGAGAAGAGGTGTTAAAGACATAATCAATATACAGTTTTTAAGGCCAGCAAAGGACTGAGGCTGATCACGGAGTAAGACTGAGGAAAGGCATGTGGGAGAAACCAAAGACTGCAGCTCCATTTATAAGGTAATAGAAGAACCAGAGGAAGTCTTACAGCAAGTAGAGTGGATCATCTGTGGAGAACTTCTGGAAAGTCAGTGACAAGAATTGAAGAATTGGTCAAATGAGAAGATACGGAAGGGTTGTGATCGGCATGCAAAAGATAGCAGGATATGGTGGATAGAGTCCTGCACCATGGCCAAGAAGACTTGAGTTAAAATCTTACCTTCAACATAGAGTAGCTGTGGAATCAGGCCCAAACCACTACACTCCTCTGAGTCTTGATTTCTTAGTCTCTAACTTTGGGGAGAGTAAGAACTCTAGTCTCAACCCCACTGAGTGTAGGGAGACACAAATGAGGTGATAGTTATGTATGGCAAGTGCTTTTCAAACTTTAAAAGCTCATTTAAATGTAAGTTACCACAATTGTGAAAAGGAAGGAAATAACTCATTTCTGTTTCAATGATTTTAAAACAATAGCAATTCAACACTTCCATCATCTGTAAGTCTTTTACAGAGACTTAAGGAACCTAAGACACAGCACTCATCACTTCCTGCTCACTTTCTTGTGTATTCCACCTCCTCATCAGCTGCGTTGTCCTCAACCAGTGCCCTCTCCTTCCCCACAGCTCCTCATTATGTTTTGGTTTCTCATGTTAAGTATAAGCACTTGCAAGGGAGAAACTCTTTGTTTGTATTTTGTATCTAGGACACTTAGCCCAGTGCCTGGCACTTAATAAATGCTACACCAAGCTATCTATCTATCTATCCATCTATCTATCCATCCATCCATCCATGCATCCATCCATCCGTCCATCCATCCGTCCATCCATCCGTCTATCTATCTATCTATCTATCTATCTATCTATCTATCTATCTATCATCTATCTATCCATTCTATCTATCAATTCTATCTATCTACTATCTACTCTATCTATCTATCTATCTATCATCTATCTGTCTGTCTGTCTGTCCATCCATCCATCCGTCTGTCTGTCTTAGTGCCTTAAGATTTTCAAAGCACTTGAGAAATCTCCATCTATTTGTCCATCCATCCATCCATCCATCCATCCATCCATCCATCTATCCATCCATCCGTTCATCCATCCGTCTGTCTATCTATCTATCTATCTATCTATCTATCTATCTATCTATCTATCTATCTATCTGTCTGTCTGTCTATCTGTCTATCTATCTATCTATCTATCTATCTATCTATCCATCCATCCATTCTATCTATCAATTTTATCTATCTACTATATCTATTTATCTATCTTTCATCTGTCTGTCTGTCTCTCTGTCTGTCCATCCATCCGTCTGTCTATCTGTTTTAGTGCCTTAAGATTTTCAATGCACTTGACAAATATTATCCATCTATTTGTCCATCCATCCATCCCTCTATCTATCTATCTATCCATCCATCTATCCATCCATCTAACACCTTAAGGTTTGCAAAGCACTTTACATTTACATTTCAGAAGACATATATATGTGTGTGTACATATGTGTATATATACACATATACATATATGTGTGTATACATATGTATGTGTGTGTATATATATATGTATATTTCAGCAGAGGACTGAAAAAGAAATCAGATAAAGAGCTGTAATTAATATAGTGCTTTAATGTTGATAATAGTCACTGCCTTTTTCATTTGAGTCACACTACCTATCCTACAAGGTAAGTGTTGTTATTACCTCCATTTTACAGATGAAGACACTGAGGTACAGAGATATTAATAAGTGGCCTGCCCAGGGTCAGAGAGTTAATAGGTCATAGGATCATGGATTTACAGCCAGAAGACTTGAGTTCAAGTCTTGATTCAGATATTTGCTAACTGTGTAAGGCCAGCTGAGCAAATCACTTAACCTCAGTTTCCTCATCTGTAAAGTGGAGAAAATAATAGTATCTACCTCATTGGGTGCCTGTGAGGATAAGATGAGAAACATAAAGCACTTTGCACACCTCTGCTCACACTAATGTTAGCTAATATCATTACTGGACCCTCTTTTATTCATTTCAAGAGTTCTCGTAGCTACATAATTAGAGGAAAAATATTTTAGGAGAAGCTAGTGGAGGTATGAGCCATAGGGAAGCCTCTTCTTCAGTAAGACCAGTCAACAACCTACAATAGGATACGAAGCTGCGCAGAGAAGACATTTGGCATCAATGCCCTCAGCCACACCCATTTTTGATTGGCAGAAATGTTTTATGCGTTGCCCAAGGTTACATGACATATTTAAGGTTTGACTCCTAATGATAGATAAAGCTGGGAGGAGCCTTAGAGACCATAGAATACAACCTCTTCATTGGACAGTAGTCATGGGTCCTGATGTGGAACTAAGGCTTTCATCTCAGTATCAAATACTATTGATGGTGTCTAGCTGGATCCATCAACTTCCTCCCTCTTCCAGCATTCCTATCTCTCACACAGCACTGGCAAGCTCTGTAACAACTTCAAACTAGCTCACGCCCAGCCTCCACTGCCAGAGTCCCTGGTTTGGCTCTGGAATGTGTCCACATCCACCTGGCATCCTCTGCTCACACTCCTGCCAGTTTCGTACTCCCTTCAGTGCAGCCAGAAAATCCATCTCCCTCTTTCTGCATCAAATTGCCTTCCAACCTGGAAACCCCTGCTCAGAGCTTCCATGTGACCTATCCTTAGACCACTATAGTCAGTACAGAGAGGAGGAGATAGACAGTACATGAAAACACAAGCGAGCCCAAATCCATATGCCTTTTGAACATCTCAAACTGGATGGCCCTCCAGCAACTCAAACTCAACCAGTCAAAGACTGAACTCATTATCTTTTCTCCAAATCCTACTTCCAAACTTTCCTTTTACTGTCCAGTATACCAAAATCTCCCTAGTCACCAGGCTCACAACCTAGGTGTCATATTCAATTTTTCACTCTCATTCACCCCACATAACCAATCCATTGCCAAATCTTGCTATTTCTACTTTCATCTTTTCTTCATATTTTTCCATTTTTTTTCATTTCTACTTTTCATCACTTGCCCATGTCCCCTCCTCTCCACTCACACAGCTCTCACCCAAGTTTATCATCTCTCACCATGATTATTACAATGGCCTTGTATGCTAGCTGGTCTCCCTGACCCAAGTCTTCCCCCACTCCAATTCATTCTCCATTCAGCTTCCAAGGTCTGACCATTCATCCCAGTTCCAGTATCTCCCTAGAATCTCCAGGATCAATTATAAACTCCTCTGGCATTTAAATCTGTTATAACCTAGCACCTCCTACTTTTCCAGTCTTCTTACATTTGGGTCTCCATCACGTACTCTATGACTCAGCTACATTAGACTACTTATAGTCTACTTCCTCAACCATCATACTCATCTCCCGATTCCATAATTTTGCACTGACTGTCATCCACATCCGGAATGTTCTGCACCTTCACAGCTACCTTTCTTTGGCTTCCTTCAAGACTCAACTCAGAGTCCACTCTCTTCAGGAGACCTGTCCTGCCAACTCCCTCCCAGATGCCAATGCTTTCCCCTCTGAGTGCCTTCCTGCTTTCCATCTATTCTGTATATATTGTCATGTAACTAGTTATTTACATGCAGCTTCCTCCATTAGAATGTAAGCTCCTTGAAGACAGGAACCATGGCTTTTCCTTTGTGGAAATCCCCAATGCCTAGTACACAATAAGCATTTAATAAATACTTTTTGGCTGACTAACAAATATTCATACTTTCAGTGATAGAATCATATATTTAGAGCTAGAGGAGAACTCATAGGTCATGTAGTCCACCCCTCTCACTTCACAGATGAGGAAATAGAGTCTGAGAGTTTAAGTCATTTGCCCAAGGTTGCACCGGAGACAGGATATGAACTCATGTCATTAGAGTCTAGCATCAGACTCTTTCTGCTGCACCACAACCGTCCCCTGAAGTCATACTAAACATTTCCCTTCTCCTTCAATCTCAATATTCTCTTTCTTGTGATCTCATTGGTTCCCATGGAGTCAGCTATCATCTCTATGCAGATGCTTCCCAAATCTATATTTCCAGCCCCAGTCTCTGCTGAGCTCAAATACTGCATCACCAGCTGCCTGCTGGACATCTCTGCCTGGAAATCCCATTGGCATCTCCAATTCAATATGGCCAAAATGGAGCTCATTATCCTTTCCCCTAATCTCATCCCTCCCTCCCTCCAAACTTCCCCATTTCTGTCAAGGGCACCATCATTTTGTCAGCCCCATAGGATCACAACCTCACAATCATCCTCAGCTCTTTACTCTCCTTCCCCCCACTCCCCAAATCCAACCAGTTGCCAAATCTTGTCAATTCCACCTCTATAATATTCCTCACATTCATCCCCTTCTATCTAGTTGTAACACAACCAGCCTGGTTCAGGCCCTTCATCACCCCTTACCTGAATGATGATAATAGCTTCACAGTAAGTCTCCCTGAATCTTGTCTGTCCAATCCATCCTTTGCCCAGCTGCCAAATTAACGTCCCCAAATTGGAGTCCCAACCATGCCGTTCCTCTGCTCAAGAAGTTTCAGTGTCTCCTCATTGCCTCAAAGACAAAATGCACACTCCTTTGTTTTGGTATTTAAAGCCATTTCTAATCTGATTCCAGCCTACCTTTTCAGAATACTTCCTATTAATCCTCCCTTACCTGCACCACACACACACACACACACACACACACACACAAGCAGATACACATATATGCATGTGCATACACATACATGAATATACACATATACACACACATGCACATACACACTACTCCTATCAAATTGGCCTTGTTTTTTTCCCCCATATATGATGTTCCATCTCTCATCTCTGTGCTTTTGCACATGCTGTCCCCTATGCCTAAAATATTCTCTCTCTTCGCCTCTACTTCTTGAAACCTCTAACTCCATTCAAGGCTCAACCCTTGTCCTTCAAGAGACCATTCCCAATGGTCTCTTTGTGTTTATTTTGTATATATCTTGCTGTAGTGAGCATCTCTCTGTTCTTATTCTCCATCATAAGGCTGGTTAAATCACCCCAATTAAGATTTTAGGGAACCCCCTGGGGGAATGGGGTGCCTCTTCTCTAATGTCATTGACTTGAGTCTCCCAAATTGTGTTTCTTCCACTGTTCTCCACCAGTAACTCGTTCCCCAGTTCTATTTAACCGTTTAACATCAATTCTCCACAACACTGTGAGGACACCCTCTTCCTCATGCTGAATCTCTGGGGATAGTGGTTTCACTGTTAGCATGGTTTCGATATAGACTTGATCCCACCATGGAATCCACTATCATCTCTCTTCAGTTGCTTCCCAAATCTACATTTCCAGTGGGCTTCTCACCCCTTTAATCCCCTCCTTTGATGAGTGACTTTCTATCCAGGACCATTCTTTATAAGAAACTGTCCAAACCATTCATGATCACTTCTCTTCAGTTTCTTGATTCTGGACTTTTTTTTTATCTTACCTCAACCTTCATTCTCCTCTCCTTGCTTCCCAGGTCCCTTTTATGTGTTGTTTTCTCTCATTAAAATGTAAGCTTCTTGAGAATGGGACTGTCTTATTTGTATTTCCCATGTTTAGTAATAGTAAGTGTTCTATCATCAATTTATCATCTCTCTTCATATCTATTGATCTATTATCTACATATCTATCTACCACCTCTCCATGTATGCATATGTGTATGTATGTATGTATGTGTGTGTATGTATGTATCCATGTAAGGCATTGCCATTACTTGTTATTCCCACTTTCCCACAAATAGCTCTGTAGTTGCTTCTGTGTGGGAATAAGTATCAGAGGTAATCTCTGCCCAGTTGAGCCATATTTACTTATCAGAACACACATGCACCACCATCCCAGTAGAATGCAGATTCCTTGAGGTCAAGGACCATGTATCACTTACACTAGAATCCCTAGAATCGCTGCACATAAATTGTTAATTGATTGAATGCTTTCAAATGCTTCCTCTGAAACTCACTAGTCCTCTGATCATGGGCAAGTCTCTTCACCTGACTAAGCTTTAGTTCACCCTCTTCATGAACCAGAGGAAGGTTAGCCCATGAAACCAACAAAGAGGAAGCAGGCTATGTATGCTCTGGGTCTAGGCCTCCTCTCCAGCTGTTCACAGGGTGTAGAGGCTCCATAGACATCTGGGGTAAAGGGAGTGGCTTCTGGAGTGATGGAAGAAGTACAAAGTGGGGCAAGCTGCTCAGGGATGGGCTCAGCAGTCAGGAGAGGGCTCTCGAGCTGGGACCCATCTGCTCGAAGCTGCACTGTTGATGGTCTGAGTGCTGGTTAATTGGGCACTTGATAAAAGTGTAAACCTGTTACAGAAATGAGCTCGCTGTGCCCTAGGTACCCCTGTGGAGTCATTGGAGGCAGGCCTCGGGTAAATCACCCAGTCCTGGATTTCCCAACATGCAGTGCATTAGAGGCAATATTGAGCCCCTAATCACACTCAGTCCTGCTTAGCCACCTGAGGAAATAGTCTGTGCATGTCCCTTCTCTCCCAATAAACTCTGCCATCTGTCTATGGCCAGAGGGCCTGCTCACAACTGCTTGAGTCCAGAGGTTCTTAATTGCCTGGTACAAAATTCATCATTCCCATTTCACAGATGAGAAAAACCAAAGCCTGAGTTTTCTCCCTGAGTTAAGGTTCAGCTATTATAACTGAGTCAGGCATCCTTTCCTGGATTGAAATTAGGCTGTGTGAGTTCATTCTAGTCAAAGGTTAGTGCTTGGAAAGTAATTCAACAATTCAATCCAACACACATTCATTAAGTACCTACTTTGTGCCAGATACTATATTGGACTCTAGGGAACAGGAAGACAAAAAGTGAACAGCCCTGGCCTTCCAGAAGCTGATAGTCTATTAGGGGTGAAATGATATGTAAACAGAAAACTAAATAAGAAAAAATTAAATCCAAAGTCACTCCCTAGGGAATTTGCTGGTCTAATATGAAGTGCAGTTTGTTAACAAGAGAAGGAGGTTCCAGGGGCCCAATGGAAGGGTGAGATAGAGTGAAATCAGGAAATGGGGTGAAGTTGCTTTTGTCTCTGTGTCCCCAGTACTAAGCACCACAATAGGCACATAGTAGGTACTATCAATTGATTTTCAACTCCCAGGACAGCCTGGAACATATTAGGTACTTAATACATAAGGTGAAAAGGACCTCAGAAGCCATCTGGTCCGATCTCCTCATTTTACTTATAGGAAAATAGACCCAAACAGGTTGTGACTTGAACCCAGGCTCCCTGACTTGGCAGCCAACATTCTTTCCCCCAAACTAAGATGCCTTTCTTCTAGATCTCTCTCTTCAAAATAACTTTCATTTGTGTCAGAGGGTCACAGAATGTCAGTTCACAGGGATAAATATGGCATAGAAGACATAGGTCTGAATTCCAACTCTGTCACTTTCTCAGCTGTGTGACTTTGGGTCACACACCTTCAGTGCTGAGCCTCAGTTTCCTCATCTGTGAAATGGGTACAATAACATTTGAGCTCCCTAAATCCCAGGAGCCCTGAAAGAAAATGCTTTGTAAACCTTAAAAAGTTGAAGGTCAATCAATCATGTAGCATTTATTAAGCACCTGCTAAGGGTCAGGAACTGTCATGAGCACTGGGGATATAAAGAAAAACAGAAAGACAAAATCCAATCTTACAGTCTGATGAGAAAGACAACATCCAAACCATCAATTGGAGTTACAGTACAAATTGAGGTTGGTCTCAGAAGGAAGGCACTAAGATTAAAGAGGACTAGGAAAGACTTTTTTTTTTTTTTTGCTTTTTGGAGGGGCAAAGGCAGGGTAATTGGGATTTAGTGACTTGCCCAAGGTCACATGGCTAGTAAGTTTTAAGTGTGTGAGGCCAATTTTGAACTCAAGTCCTCCTGACTCCAGGGTCAGTGCTCTGTTCACTGTGCCATGTAGCCGCAACTGGGAAAGACTTCTTGCAGAGGTGTTATCTGAGAATTAGAGTCCAGGGAAACTAAGAGGCAGTGAAATGAGTTCCAAGTATGGGAGAGAGCCAGTGAAAATACTCAGTCAGGAGATAAATGGTTTTGTTTGAGGAACAACAAGGGAACTACTGTCACTGACTCAAAGCTTGCATTGGGAGAGAGGAAGTATGAAGTGTGAGAAAACTGGAAAGGCAGGAAGGCACCAGATTATGGAGGACTTTTTAAGTCAAGCAGAGAATCTTATATTTGATTCCAGAGACAATAAAGGACCACTGGAGTTGATTGAATCAGGAGGTGACCTGGTCGGGATGGGCTTTAAGAAGATCAATTTGACATCTGAATGGAGGATAGACTGAAGTGGACAGAGACCTGAAGCAGACACACCTAGCAGTAGGCTTTTGCTGTAGTCCAGGGATGAGGTGATAAGGGCTTGGACTAAGGTGAAAGCAGTGTCAGAGGACAGAAGAGGCCATATTGAGAGATATAATCAAAATAATAAGATTCAAGATTGTTTGGTTGGCTGTTGTCCTTCGTTGTTAAAGAGGACCAAAATGACATCACTACACTAAAGTCAAGTTTCAATGTATCCAACTGTGACTGAGCAGAGCAATACAAACTCAGAATGCTCTACCACAGGTCAGGCAAAAATAGTCCATGTGAACATTTGGGGTGGATTCTCCAAATTTGTGCATCCTGCATTTCCTTTGAGCTGTTTCAGTTCTGCTTTGCACATAGAGCACAGCACTTTCTCTGATGTGGGCATACCATGCTAAGTGGTCTTATGCCAGTGTCCCCCATGTTACACAATTAATTCCAAAGTTCTTGAGAGAGACCTTGAGAGTGTCCTTGTATCTCTTCTTCTGACCACCATGTGAACACTTGCCCTGTGTGAGTTCTCCATAAAATAGTTTTTATGGCAAGCATACATTTTGCATCTGAACAACATGGCTAGTCCATTAGAATTGTGCTCTCTGAAGCAGAGTTTGAATGCTTGGCAGTTTAGTTTAAGCGAGGACTTCAGTGTCTAGTACCTTATTCTGCCAGGTGATCTTCAGAATCTTCCTAAGACAATTCAAATGGAAGTGATTCAGTTTCCTGGCATGGCTTTGGCAAACTGTCCAGATTTCACAGGCATACAACAATGAGGTCAGCACTGTGGACTCTTCAGAAGTCTAATAACTCTTCTCTCCTATATTTTCCTTCTGAGCTTCCCAAACATTGAGCTAGCTCTGGCAATATGTGCATCAACCTTATTATCAATGTGTACATCCCTGGAAAGTACTGATTGAACACAGTGTTGGGGGGAATCGAGAGTATAAAATCAAAGAGGATACCTTAAGTTTCAAGCCTGGTTACTAAAGAACTGGAAACAAAGTACATGCCCTTCAGAGGGTTAGAATATACAATTCTTGAGAGTAGGGATTGATTCATTCTTCATCTTTGCATCTTCCCCACCTAGCTCAGTATCTGACACACTTACTTCATTCTTGTTGATGGATTGGTTGACTTCAGAATGACTAAACAAGTGATGACACATAAATGCAATCAAATACAGTTGTACCATAATAAAAGATACATATGAAGAATTCAGAGAAGCGTGGGAAGATTTCTACGAACCAATTCAGAGTAAAATAAGAAAAACCAAGGGAAAACTCTATATATATCTATCTATCTACCTATATCTATATATAATGGCTACAGCAATGTGAATGAGAAGAATTTTTAAAAAATCAATCTTTATATCATTATATTGATCAAAGGTCCTAAAGAAGAGATAAGAAAATGTACTTTTCTTCCTTCTTTGCAGAGGGAAAGACTTTGGGTATAGATCATTGCATAAACAGACTACCAGACTTTATTACAATGTGTGGCTCAATGGGTGGAAATGAAGCCAAAGTAAAAATAGAACAGAGCAACAACAATTAAAAGGTTTAAAAAAAACAAAATTAAAGCACTATAAGAATAGTATTGTCTGCTGCTATTATATTTCCAACATTCTTCTATGAGCAAGGACTCACAAGGAGAGTAGTGGAGAGGAGCTATTAAAAACAATTTGGGTCACACAATTGCAGCTCACAGTCCCATTTTCCATATTCTACTGCCAAGGCTATGGAAGGGGCCTTTAAGGTTATTGAATAGGAGCATCCAAATGCATTTTTTTTCCTCCCCTAGAGTCATGTAATCCAATCAATGCTGCTTTGGCCTTTGGAAGTGTAGTCCCATGGGGAGAGTGATTCAGAAAATGTCATGAGGTGAGGGGAGTGTCTGGGGGAAGGGAGCAGTGCTGGTCAGGCAGTTTTGAAAGACTCCTCCCAGATCAGCGTACCCCTTCCTTTTCTCCCCAGGAAAAAGAATAAAACAACAATAACCCAACTGCTGGATTCCCAAGTGAATAAGGGTTAATCATCTGCAACCTGTCCGCCAGCTGAACAGGGGCCGAGTTAATCGTAATATTTTAATCACTGCCATGTACACTCCTGATCACGCTGATTGTCTCTCTTCTGAGAGGCCAGAGTTACAGAGGGAGTGGGGTCCTCCCTCCCTTCCTCCCTTCTACCTCACCCCCACCTGCTGGGATAAGCTAAGATCTCTTCACGAAATCACAGAATCTCAGAACTAGAAGGGACCTCTAGTCCAACTCATTCCTGAACAAGTGAGTCCCCTCTACAACCCACAGGACAAGTGACCATCCTGGCTTCTCTTAGACAGTTCCAATGAGGGATAACCCACTCCCTCCTAAGGCAGCTCACTCCATTTTGGGACAGCTTTCATTGTTAAGAAGTTTTCCCCGATTACTCTTAGTTTTGCCTTCTGGTGCTAGGCAAAACAAGTCCAGTCTTGCTCCCCATCAAATATTTAAAGGCAGCTATCCTATTTCCCACTCCTAGTCTTATCCTCTCCAGGAAATAAACAAGTATTGTTTCTTCCCTCAACCCTCATATGCCATGAACCAAAGACCCTTTACCATCTTGATCACCCTTCTGTGGATGTCCTTCAGTTCATGCCCTTCCTAAATCATGGAGCCCAGAATCAAACATGATATCCCCCAAAGTCTCTGATCAGGGCCTAATGCAGTAGGGCTATCACTTATTTTTCCCTAGAAGCAATGTCTCTCTTAATGCAGCTCAAGACTGCATAGCTTTTATGGCTGCCATCTCATCATTGACTCCATTCGTGATCCACTGAAACCCCCAAATCTTTTCAAGGAAAATGACCATCTCTCCATATCTCCTTGATCTTGTACTTGGGAAGTTATTTTCTCAAATCTTAGTAGAAGACTTTACTTTCATGCTGTTAAGTTTCATCTTACTAGATTCAGGCAGATGCTGTAGCTTGTTAAGATCTTTTTGGATTCCACATCTATTATCCACTGTGTTGCCCATTCTTCTTTTGTGTCCTTTGTGTCATCTAAAACTTTGATAAGGATGCCAGCCATGCCTTTATCCAGAACACTGATATGTGTTGAACAGTAAAGCACTAATCCCTGGGGCATTCCCACAGAGAACTCTTTCCCCAGTGATGCTAAATTTTTGACTGGCTGTTCAAACATTCTTAAACCTTCTCCTTTGATTATCATCTACTCCATGTCACTGTGGTTCCTGTACTTTGCTGTGAATTGCCAACCATACTCTGTCCCTTTCATCAAACTTTCTCTCCCTTTTCATCCCCAGGAGAGGAAGGAACATCTGAGTTGAGAGCTAGAAATATGTCTCGTGAGTCATACGTTCTGTGGCTCAGCCTGGAACTTTGAATAAATATTGGAATAACCTGGTAATTGACCAACAAGGAGGCTTTGTCAAGAAGCATTTAAATGTTTTCTATGTGCCAGGCACTGTGCTAAGCACTGAGGATTCAAAGAAAGGTAAAAAATAGTCCCTGCTCTCAAGGAATGTACATTCTAATGAGGGAGACAACATGTAAATAACCAGATGCATACAAGATGCAGACGGAATAGATGGAAGATGATCTCAGAGTGGAAGGTACTGATAACTGTGAGGATCAGGGAAGGGCTCTTGCAGGTAGTGGGATTTGACCTGACCCTGAAGGAAGCCAGGGAAACTAAGCATAGTGCCTGGTTTTTAGTAAAGAAAGCATCTAATAAATATATATTGAACTTAACTGAAAAAAATGATATGTTCCCTTACTCCCTAATTGATGATGCATAATCAGTCAACTAGCATTTATTAAATACCTACTATGTGCCAGGCACTATGCTAAGCACTAGGTATATGAAAAGGAGTTGGGGGAATAGACCCTGTTTTCAAAGCGCTCACAATCTAATGGAAGAGACAACTGCATACAAACAAGATGAAACAGGGTAAGTTGGAGATAATTAGCCGAGGGAAGGCACTAAGAATGGAGGGATTGCTTTTTATTGGCATTCAGTTTGCCCCCACCCCTGAAGCCTGTCCCCAAACTTATCTTCCATCTTATAGAATTACAGATTTCAATGTGAAAGAGACCATAGATGTCACTGAATCCAGCCTCTTTTTTTTTTTTTAACAGATGAGGAAACTGAGACTCAAAGACATTAAGTGACTTGCTAAAAGGTCACACAGGTTGTAAGATGATAGAACTGGGATATGAACCTAGAACCTCTCACTCCCAATGCAGCCTTTTTCTCCAACTCTCCAGCCTGCTCCTATCTGATCTGCCCATTGTCCTCTAGTCTGCTACGATGCAATGTCCCAAGGATATATATCAAGCCATCTGCTTGGGTTTAAAAAATTAAACTTCACAAGTACAAATATGGGGGGGATGGTGTAGAGCTAAACAATGGCAGCTCTTTCAAAAAAGTTTCAGTTTAATTAAACAAGCAATTATTTTTTAATTGTTGAATTGGATTAAACAGAAAAAGATCTGGAGATTTTAGTGGTCCACAAGTTCTATCAGTCTTTCTTGATAGATATAAATACTGATATATACATATGTATGAAAAAGTCCTTGAGTAATGTGGATGTTCTTAAAATTAAAACATTATATATGCATATATAGAGACATATATGTGCAATAGACACACATGTGTGTATATGTACATATACATACATGTACGTATGTATGTATATAAATTGCACAGAATCTCAGAATTTTAGAATTGGAAGAGCCTTCCTCAGCAGCCATCTGGTCCAATCAATACTTGGAAAACATTCCCCATCTCAATAGAGTGGTCATACAACATTTGCTTAAAACCTTCTGGGGGGAGGGGAGGCAGGGTGACTCTCTAGAGAAAGTCCATTCCATTCTGAGGAAACTCTAATGAGAAGAAAGGCTTTTGTTGTTCTTGAATGGCAAGCCTAAGTTTGGCTTTTTGCAACTTTTACCCATTCCTTCTGCTTCTGCCCTCCAGGATTAAATAGAATAAAACAGTTCCCTTTTCTAGAGGATTGTCTTCCAAATATCTGAAGATAGCTCTCATGCCCAGCTCTATCCCCCTTCCCCCACCTTTCTTTCTCCAGCCTTCTCTTCTGCAGACTAAATATCCCTTGCTCCTTTAAGGGACTCTCATATGACATGAACAATTAATATTTTACTTGCCATCTTTTTCATGCTCACTGGTTTCAAGATGATAGAATACAAATAAAACAGAAGCAGATAGAATAAAGACAGCATAACAGAGTAAATAGGGAGCTGGCCTGAGAACCAGAAAGAGCAGGATTCAAGTCCCACCTTCTACCCAAATTGACTCTATGGACCTCTACAAGCCACTCAATCTTCCAATGTTCCAGGCAACTCTATGACTGTAAGTTACAGAGTAGATACCTCCCTATTTTGGTAGAAAGAGTTTACTTATCCAGGGCTTCCCTACATTGAGGAAATGACAGGTCCAGTCCCTATCCTATGTATGATATATGAGATGTGATATTATATGATATTATATAATGCAAAGAAATATAGTCTAAAACATAAAATAACATAACATATGACATGACATAACATAATATATAATGTAATATCACATCATAAACAGTAGTGTCATGTAATGATACGAAGCAATATAATGTGATATGGTATATCATATAACAGACAATACAACATAGTATTATATGTACATATATTATAACGCGTTTAATTAGAATAGCAATAACAGCTACCATTCATATAATGCTTACTACCTGACAGGCACTGTCCTAAGTGCTTTATAAATATTATCTCTTTTATCCTCACAACCTACCCTAGGAGGCAGGTACTATTATTATCTTCATTTTACAGATGAGGAAACTGAAGCAAATAGAGTTAAGTGACTTGCCCAGGATCACACAGCTAGTAAGTGTCTGAGGTTGGATTTGAACTTAGGTCATAGTTCCAGTGCTCTATTCATTCAAGTGTCTGAGGTTGCATTTGAACTTAGGTCGTAGTTCCAGTGCTCTATTCATTGCTCTACCTAATTGCTCCATATAAACATATCATACCATACGAAATGTTATGCTATATGATATAATAGACAGCATAATAAAAGAACCATATACTAAATAAGAGTACAAAAAATTCTATTAGATGGATGGAAAATGGACTACAAGACTTGACTCAAAGAGCGGTCAGTAATGATTTGATGTCAACGTTGAAGAAGGATCCAGTGGAGGGACCCAGGAATCTGTGCTTAGCCCTATGTTGTGTAATATTTTTAGCACTGACTTGCAATAGTGCATGAATGGCATGCTCATCAAATTGACAGTTGACACCAACTAGGGAGGGATAGCCAACATGTTGAATCATAGAATTGGGATCCAAAAAGATCTCATCTGGCTAGAATACTGGGCCAAACCTAAGAAATGATGGAGGAAAGGCACTGGACCTGTGATTATCTTAGTCTAGGGTCGTCCCAGCTAAGGAAAACTCCCTCTTCAAATTCAGAGTGACACCTTCTCTGCCATTTTCAGTCTGAGAGAGTTGTGTAGAACAGAATGCAGGGGCAAAACTCTCAAGGTATAGTGAACAAGATTAAAAGATTATTGGTAAATGTTTAAACAAAGTAAATACAAATACAGCATAGACAGTATTCATTCATGGGTTTTGGGTCAATATGCCACTGGCAGGGATCTATGTGTTTCTATTTAAATTTGAACCTACTAGGCTAGAGCATTGAATGCTTATCTACTCAGTGTCACACAATCAACATACATTAAAGGCAAGACTTGAACTCAGGTCTTTCCAGGCTTGAGGCTTCCTCTTTACCATACCACCACCTAAGATGATTTTGAAAAGCATAAAATAGCGAAATTAAATGATAAATATAAAGTCTTATCTTGGGGTTAAAAAAAATCATCTTTCCAGATATAGAACAAAGAAGGCATGGCTATATAAGAGTTTATTGGAGATACTGGCCAAGGGTTTCAGCAGGCAGTGAGTTCAATATTAAGTCAACAATGTGATATAAGAGTCAAAGAAGAGAATGGAATATGGGGAGGCATCAGTGGAAGTACAGAGTCCAGGGCTAGGGAAGTCACAGACTTTCTGGTCTCTCCCTTGGACAGACCATATCTGTGACATTTTGTTCAGTTTGGCGCTCTTCATTTTAGGAAGAATTTAGATAAGCAGGAAAATATCCAAAGTAGGTCAACCAAGATGGCAAAGGGCCTGAGATTATGTTGAATATGAAGCATGAGAAGGAACTCAGCCTTCAGCCTGGGGAAGAGAAGATTGTGGGAAATATGATAGTGATCTTCAAATGTTCCAAGGGCTTTCATATCATAGGAAGGAGGAAGTAGGTTTATTCTGCTTTGTTCCATTGAGCAGTCATAGGAACACTGGTTAAAAATCACCAGAAAAATTAGATTTAAGTCTAAAATGTAGAAAAACTCCCTGACAAGGAGAGCTGCCTCACAGATCAGTGGGAGTAGGCTCTTTTCCATTTGACATCTTCCAAGTTTCAGGAGGCCTGATGTCCATTCCTGAGGGATTGTGTGAGGGGGGATTCTCAATCAGAACAGATGGCCTCTGTGGTCCTTCCAACTTTGAAATCCTGTGACCTTCATTTGGATACTCTATCATCATCTCAAATTTCCTGTGTCCAAAAGGGAGTTCATCATTGTACCCCTTAAAACTTCCCCTTCTTTAAGCCTCCCCATTTCTATTGAGGGAATCACTATCATCCCAGGCACCCATGTCATAAATGTATGACTCTTCCTTCTTCCTCACTCCTAATCCAATTAATTGCTGTTTTACAGGTCAATAATCTAGATAATAACCTTCAGGAGCCCTCTATTGTCTCTAGGATAAAATACAAACTCTGTATCCTGGCATTCAAAGCCCTTTACAATGGAACTTCAATTTATCTTTCCCTTTTTATTTTAAATTACTCTACTTTGCACCCTCTGTGTTCTGGCCAAATTGGATTATTAATAATTCCCTGAATTCAAAGTTCCATTTCCTTTCTCCATGCCTTTGCACAGATAATTTTATGGAAGGAGCCAAGCCACCCTTCATTCCCCTCCTAGCTCTGTTCTTCATTTCCAGACTTTAAAACCATGATCCCATGCAAAGTAGCACTAGCTGCCTTGTGTCCCTCCTCCCCTGGTTTTCCCCTTCCTGTGTTGTCATCTCTCTTTAGAATGTAAGCTCCCTAAGGGCAGGGACTGTCTCTCTTGTATTAATATCCCCAGTGCTTCAGACACCACAATGTATGGCACATAGTAAGCACTTAATAAAAGTGTGTTTCCTTCATAAATACTTGTTTACTTCCCTGCCTAGAATGTCCTCCTTCCTCATCCCTGGCTGCTATGATTCTTCTAGTTTTTCAAGATTCATTTCAGAAGTTGCTTCTTCCATGAAACCTCCTCTGATTCCCAGTGGTTAATGTTCTTTGTCTCCCCAAACTACCTTGTATTGAATCAAGTACTAGACAGACTTCTAAATGAGATTCATTATCCATTCAAAAGAGTTTGATCTAACCATGCACACAGGGATAGTCAAGTGGATAAAGAATGCCCATTGTCCATATTTTGACATGCAAGTAGGCAACCTATAATACTCATCCTTCAGTATATGTGTATATGTATATATACATACATGCATGCACACACATTATATACATGGTATATATCCATACATGTTTATTATATGTATCTGTATACTTATATATTACAAATATCTATGCATATATGTTTATATTTATTAGGTAGACACAATATAAGTAATGACTTAAACCTAGGGGAAAATACAGAAAGTAGTAGACTAGATGCCTTAGGGAAAATTATAAATTATTTTAATGACTCTAAACTTGTCCTTGAAAAATGGACTCATCTTTTGAAATTCTGATATTAGTTTTATTATATGGTTGTCAGTCTGAGAAGTCACAGGGATGGTGAGTGGAACTAAAGTTCAAGTTGGTTGAAGCAGCACTATTACCAATTTGATTATTGTTCCTAGAGCAAAAAATGGAAAATGGGTCAAGGGATGATGGGAAAACATGGCAGGAAGTTGGCTGGGAAGAGGCATGGTCAGGGGTCCATCTGAGGCCAACTAGGTATAGTGGGCTATGGAAGCACTCCCAGTGAGGACTGCATGGACCAAGGTCTCTGAAGGTCCTTTTGGGAGGATACAATGGAAGGGTGACATAATGGTCAAGGTGTAGGAACAGCAGAAGTGGGAAAACCTCCAAGTTGTGTCCGCAGATTCTCCATGCCTTGAGAATCTCAGACCTAAGAATCATACATGAAATGGTACCTAGCTTCTCAAATCTTATCTGTCCAGCTAAATTATAAGCTCTTTGAGGGTGGGGACTCGACGTTAATTCAGTTTTGTATGTCTCAGGGCACTCAGCACAGTTCTAGGTACACTGAGGTGTTCAGTAAATGTTGAATGAGTCCATGAAGTGCCTGACCTCCTCAGGCCCCCAAACTCCTGCCCTAATCCCAAAACAATATAAAATCCGGAGTGACTTCTCAATGCTCACACACTCACACGGGTATATCCTGTTAAAGGGTGCATGTAGGCTTGGGGAGAGGGGGGAGTTACAGGAGCCTATGGCTAATTTATTTGTCATACTGCTGCCTCTGGAGAAGCATGACACAACATGTCAAATGGATCCACCTCACCTTCCTTTTTTCCCAAGCCCTGGGAGCCTTACAGTAGCTTCTTTAGGTGATTCAGTGGCTAGACTGCAAGGCTTCAAGTCAGGAAGAGCTGAGTTCAATTCTAACTTCAGACACTTCCTAGCTGTGTGACCCTGACCAAATCACTTCATCTGTGTCTGCCTCAGTTTCCTCAACTGTAAAATTGGGATAGTAATAGCACCTACCTCCCAGGGTTGTTGTGAGATCCTGTGAGATCATTTTTGTAAAGTGCTTACTTAGCACATAATAAACAACAAATATGTGTTTCTTTCCTTCCCTAAAGAAGGAATCCCAAAGTGGGTACATTCTTCTCCAGGATACTAGAAGACAAGAAGATGGGAACAGCTACAAGAGGAATCCATTTACTGCAATTTGAGGGGCAATAGAAAGAGCAGTCAATCACTCAGCAAGCAATTATTAAGTGTTTACTATTCATCAGGCCAAGTACTAGGGTTATAAAGAAAGGCAAAAAAACATGGTCTTCACTCTCAAAGATCTCACAATCTAATGGGGAAGGCAGCATGCAAATGATTATAAACATACGCATTGTATACATTGTACACAAGAAGTGATCTCATATCTCCAAGGCATTTATTTCCTTCATGGTTGATCTTCAGGAACCTTCACTGAAAACTACTGCATTTGGAATTGAAAGGACCTGGGTTTGAATCTTGGTTCTTGTAACCATTATTACCTTTGTGACTTTGGACAATTCACTTTACTTCTTTTGACCTCAGTTTCCTCACCTGTAAAACTCTATCAATAAATCAATTACAATCATTTATTAAGTACATACCAAGAATTTGGCATTCGGCTTGAAACACAAGACTGAGACAGCTACTCTCAAAGAATTTATATTCTATTGACAGAATAACATATATTGGTATATGCAAGGTAAACATAAGATGATTTCTAAGATCCTTTCTAGCTCCTGTGATCTTAAGTTATTTTTCTCCCATTGGGCCTCAGTTTCGTCCTTCATAGGAGAGGATTGGACTAGATCATTTCTGAGATCGTGCTCAGCTCTAAATTCTATGTTCCTAAATTCTAAAGGGGTCTTGAAGGAAAGATCTGAACCTGGAACTCTCCCCATAAAAGGACAAGATATGTAGCAGATGTCAATGAAGCACCACATATGATCCTTACACCATCCCTAGAGGCTAGTTTCATGGTAGGTCAAAGGACCATAGTTTGAATTCTGGCTTTCTCTCTTAGCAGCAGAATGACTTTGGCCAAGTCACAAGGCAACCTCCCTGTGACTCAGTTTCCTTACCTATAAAATGCTCTCTCCTCCATCATACCATTCCAAGCCAGTTGCCCTGATTAGCACTCTCTACCTTTTATCTTTAATCCAAAGATGATGGATGAATGGAAATGAGTGATATGACATATATGAAATGTGAGTGACATATGTATTTCTGATGGACCAATAGAGGTTGGGCTAGATGATCCTTTGAGATCTCTTCCATGTCTAAGTCTATGGTCCCTTGGAGGTAGGCATAGCAAGAATTCTTATTCACATTTGACAACTGGGGAAACCAAGGCACCGAATGACAAAGGCAATTGCCCATAGTGACATACTTGGTCAACAGAATAGAAACTAGACTGAACCAGGGCATTTTAGGCTAAATAGCATGCTCACACACACCAAGGGCCCTTGAATTCCCCTTTTGGTTTTGGATATTTGGAAAAGTCAGCCAGGGAATCTGACCCCTCCAAACCTACATGGTCTGGTGGTTAAGCCCAAGGTCTCTGGGGCAGGGCAAGGGAGGCCCACGGGGAATCCAGCCTATAAAGGTTAGTGAAACTGTCTTCCTAAATTTATACCCAGGCTCCCTACCAAGGGAAAAGAAAGGAAGGGAAGCCTACAGGAACCATTACAGTGCCGACTTGATGGTCTTATATATCACACTGTATAAATGGATCCACTCGGGGAAGTATCGAGCGGTGTTTGTAAGGAGACAGTTCAAGCTGTATCAGCCCTGACTCATTCATCAATGCCCCAGGAAGCTCTGGCCAGAGACCTAGAGCCTCCAGTTTGACCAAAAGGCCACTCCAGTTCACAGTCCAGCTCCCACTCGATTCCTTCATGGTTGGGATGAAACCAGTGGCAATCTGAACTGGCTTCCTGATTTGTCAAATATATCATTTCAGCTATTCCCACACCACCCCAAGCCAGATGCCTTGGGCAGTCCTCTCTACCTCCAATCATGGAGCTGCAGATGGTGGATGGATGGAAGTTGGTGACAGGAGGACATATATATTTCTGATGGGCCGATAGGGATCAGACAGACAGGTGGGCTGGAGTGGGCAGCATCAGAGAGACAGCACAGAGCAGTCAATTATGCTCAAGGCTGATAGGATCTAGAGAGGCCCAAGACAGATAGCCCCAGAGTCAGGGAGACAGACATACAGACATCCCCCATTTGAGAGAGCCCTGATATATGGTGGGGGAGACAGGCCACCAGGTTTGACAGATGAATGGCATTCTGGATAGCCCTTGGTCCTCCTCTTGGCTTCCCCCAATCTCCATCAAGAGCATCACCCAGATACTCAAGCTCAAAACCTTGGGGTCAAATCTGACTCTTCTTTCTCCTTCCTCCCCTTCTTCCTCTCAGCTAATCAATAGTAGCTTGGGGCAAAAAGAAAGCTGCTGGATCTTGTCACAAAACCCCTGGCTTCAAATCCTGCCTCTCACACTTGTTGTCTATGTAGCCTTGAGTAAAGAACTTCCCATGCGGGTCTCTGCTTCTTCATCTGTAAAAGGAAAGGGTTAAACTGGAAGACTCAAATAAGAGGATTGAACTAGATGACTTCTAAGGCTCCTTCAGGTCCAAATCTAGACTCCTGTTGGTATTATCTCAGCAAGTATAAGAATAACAGATGACATTTATATAATGTTCCAAGTTTTGCAAAGCATTTTCTATCAACTTTCTCATTGGATCACAGGCATAAAATTGGAAAGGACCTTGGAAGGGGTTTAATCTGGACCTATTGCTTTTAGTGGGGCAGCTAGATGGCACCACAGTGCATAGAACTCCAGGCCTGGAGTCAGAAACACTCATCTTCCTGAGTTGAAATCTTGTCTCAGACACTTCCTAGCTGTGTGATCTTGGGCAAGTCACTTTACCCTGTTAGCTGCAATTTTCTCATCTGTAAAATAAGCAGGAGAAGGAAATGGCAAACCACTGCAGTGCCTCTGCCAAGAAAATCCCAAATGGGGGTCACATCAACATCATCATCATCAACTACAACAAAATAAGGCCCCTTAGTGATTAGGCTACTTGCTAGAGCTCAGAGAGCAGCAGTGGCTGAATTTGAACTCAGTTGCCTTAATGCCAAGTTCATCAGGAAAATTTCATTCTCTTTCCATTATTCTCATTTGATGCTCAGAATGTCCCTGTGAGGTTGGTGCCAGTACCATCCTTGTTTTATTGGTGAGTCTTAGAGAGGTTGAGGCACATCATTCAGGGCAAAGAACATGGGATTTAGAATCACAGGACCTGGATTCAAATTCTTACTCTGCCACTTACAGCTACTGGACAAGCTATTTTGCCTGTCTGAGACTCAGTTTCCTCAACTGTAAAATGAAGGGATTGGATTTGATAGCTTCTAGGTCCTCTACAGTACCAAATATGTGATTTTATGTCCTAGGACTTCCCCAGGCTAACGGGGTTAGTAGACGGGATTCAAAACCAGTTTACTCCTGACTCCAAGTCTTGCACTCTATCCCTTATGCCACATTGTGACACTTCTCAGATGTATCCCTTTCTTTTTCTTCATCACCTGTATTTCCCAGTATATCCTTTCTTCTCCTTCTCCCAAAGAACCAACCATTATAACAAATAAAAAGAGAATAAAAACAGTTCATTAAAACTAACCAACATATTGAAAAAAGGCTGATGTTATATGTACGGTTTCACAATGGTAGACCTTTATCTCAACAATGAAAGGGGGAGGTGTCTTCATATCCTTTTTATACCCTTGGCCACCATCCCAATTCTGACCCTCCTCACCTCTTGCATGGACTATTGTAATAGTCTCCAAATTGTTCTTAACATCTTTCAGCCTCAGTTTCCTCATCTGTAAAATGGGGATAACAATACCTTACCAAGTTGTTGTGATCAAATGAGATATTTGTAAGGCAGTGTAAGCCTCAAAGCTCTATATAAATGCTAGTTATTATTGGTATTATTATTATTATTTCTTACCTCCGCATCTCTCCCCTCTTCAATGCATTCTCCAGAGTTGCCAGATTAATTTCCCTAATAATGCATCATTCTGATGAGGTTACTCCTGTGATCAAAAACCTTTGGTTGCTCTCAGTTTCTTGAGAAAAAAATGCAAACACCTCCACCTGGCATTCAAAGTCCTCCACCATCTGCCTCCAATCTACCTTTCCAACTGAAATGAATCTACTGCTATTCCCTAATCTAGTCCTCCCTTTTCCTTCTTCTCAGCCTCTGTGTACACTGTGCCCTCTTCACCCCCATGCCTGAATGACTACCTCCTTGTCCTTATCCTTGACCTCATCCTTCTATTCCTTCTCGTCCCTTTTCTCCTACACAACATCCTCCTCTGTCACATTTGTTGTTCGAATACAAAATGTATGCTTGCCAAAAAGACTGTTTTATGGAGAACTCACAGAGGCCAAGCATTCACATGGTGATCAGAAGAAGTGATATAAGGACATTCTCAAGGTCTTTTTCAAGAACTTTGGAATTGATTGTGTGACATGGGAGACACTGTCACAGGACTGCTCAGCATGGTGTGCCCACATCAGAGAAGGTGCTGTGCTCTATGAGCAAAGCAGAATTGAAACAACTCAAAGGAAACACAGGATGTGCAAATTTAGAGAATCCACCCAAATGTTCATTCAGACTATTTGTGTTCAACCTGTGGTAAAGCATACCGAGCTTGTATTGCTCTTATCAGCCATAGTCGGACACATTGAACCTTGGCTTTAGCATGATGATGTCATTTTTTGGTCCTCTTTGAGAACAAAGGACAACAGCCAACCATCAACTGAAATAGGGAACGAAGGGCAACAACCCTTCAACTGAAATCCTTCCACCCATTCAAGATGCACCTTCTCCAAAAAGCCTTCACTGATCCTCCAATGATATCATCCTCCTTGCATCTCTCCTGCCCCTCTGTTCAGACCTCCTCTGTAACTTATGCTTATCTCTGTATTTGTCTTACTCCTCCTCACTATATTGTTCTTATCAACCTCTTTGCAGACTTTGACTACCCCTTCTCCTAGTGCTCTCTCCTCCTTTGGTTTTGGTGATATTGCTCTCTCCTGGTTCTCCTCCTACTTTTCTGACAACTCCTCAGTCTCTTTGCTGGTTCATTAGCCAAGTCCCATCCTCTCACACTCCCCCAAAGCTTCCTAAACTCTTTTCTTCCCTCATTCTACATGCTTTCCCTTGGGGGTCTCATTAGCTGTCACATTTCAGTTATCTCTCTGAAGACGATGATTTCCTTATCTATGTCAACCCTACACTTTCCTGAATTCCATTTTCATAGTAATGTCTATAGGACATTGGGCTAAAAATACTGGAGAACTCTTTGACTTTCTTCTCCTTCAGCCCCACAGTCAACCCATTATAGCATGGACCAATAGAAAGAGTGCTGGGGAAGAAAGACAGAGAACATGGGTTCAAACACAGAGGACCTGTACATCCCATAGGTATCTCCAATTCAACATGTACCAGACAGAACTCATTACTCTCCCCCCAAAAAATCTTTCTTCTTGAGGCCTCTGTTTCTGTAGAGGACACAGCCATCATCCCAGTTACTAAGTTTACAACCTTGGAGTCGTCCTCAACTCATCTCTCATCCTGTTCCTACTCCCACCCTCCACATGCAATTAGTTGTCAAGTCTTGTCCATCCTAACTCTCCAACATCTGTCATATCTGTCCCCTTCTATCCACTTACACAGCTAACTGACAGGATGAGATAAGATAGATAAATAGATATGCTACAAGGAGAAAAAAAGGTCATTCCCCCTCACTTGGAAAATTGCAAGAGTTTCCTCATTGGATTTCCAGTTTCCAAGTTTTCCGCTCCCCAATTCATCTTCCACACAGCTACCAAATTGATATTCCTAAAGCACAGGGCTAACCATATCACTCTCCTGTTCAGGAGTATTCAAGGGCTCCCTATTGCCTGTAAGATAAATTACAAAATCCTCAATTTGGCATTGAAAACCTCTCATGACCTTGTGCTAGCCTATTTTTGTAGACTTGTTTCACATTATTCATAAGATTACAGGTCTGTAAAGGACCTTGGAGATCATCTAGTTCAACTCTCTCATTTTAACAGATGAGGAAACTAAGGCCTAGAAAGGAAAAGTGCCTCACCCAAGGTCATAGCAGTAGCAAATGTGAGAGGTGGGATTTGAACCCAGGTCTCCTAACTCCAAAGGCCATACCACTTCTCTTTTGTACATTATACTTCATTCAAAGTTATCTTGTTATTCCCCGGATTCAGAACTTCACCTCCTATCTCTCTCCAATTCAGTCCAGTGAGCATTTATTATACACTTACATTGGGAACGACTGAAGGCATTTACTGGGACATGCCTACTACATTTCACTGAGGCCAAGGACATTTCCTTGTGTCTAATTGACTGGGAATGAGTAGATTGAATTCTGTTACTGTAGGTAGGAGCTTATAAAAAGGAATCAGTTAAAGAGTAGCCTTCTCCCACCCACCCCAGCAAAAGTCTGAGGGAGCTTTGAGTCTGTAAAACACTTTACAAATGTTATCTCATTTTATCCCCACAACAACCTTAGCGCAGGGGGGGGAGGGGGGGGGCTATTATTTCCCCGATGTTACAGATGAAGAAACTGAGACAGACAGCAGTTAAGTGACTTGCCCAGGGTCACATAGCTACTACTACTGCTATTCTCAAAGCAGTTGAGGTTAGATGTGAACTTGAGTCTTCCTGATTCCAGGTCCGGCACTCTATCTACTCCCATATCTTTCATCACCTCACACCTGGAGTATTACAACAGCCTTCTAATTGGTCTCCCTGTCTCGAATATTTCTTCACTCTAATGTATCCTCCATTCAGCTTACAAAATTATTTTCTTAAAACACAGGGCTAACCATATCACTCCCCGCCTCAATAAACTACAATGGCTCCCTACTCATCCCAGGATAAAATATAAAATCTGTTTTTGATAGTTGGGAAGGTTTATGATGGAGAATGGAAGACTTAGGAGGGAGACAAGATAGCTGTCTTCAAGTTCTTAAAATTCTGTTACATGGTAAAGGGATTTGACCTTTTCTGCTTAGCCTCAGAAGGAAGAATTAGGAGCAATGGATCAAGTTCTCACAGCCAAATTTAGACTTGACCTCAGAAAGGAAAAAAAAATTTGTAGCAATCAAAATTGTCCCAAAATTAAATGAGCTGCCTTGGGAAGAAGTGGGCTCTTTTTCCCTAAAGGTCATTAAGCAGGAACTAGAGAATCACGTCTAGGGGGTGTTGTCCAAGAGATGCTTGGTCAAGTTGGCATTGAACTTGACCTCTAAATTCCCTTCAAATTCTGAGAACCCAGTTTTGGCCCAATGGTGTGAACTGTGGATACATTCTAGCTATCCAGCACACTCTTCTTTAAGAGGGGAGTCCTCCTCTGACTGCAACTTGGACTCAGCAGCCTCCGATGCCCCTCTCAACCCTCAGATCGTTAATTTGGTCTTTCCTTCAAGCCTGTTTTGTTACAAAGAAAATATTTTAGTATTTATATACATGTATAATCTCTCAGTGTCTCTTTCTCTTTCTCAGAGCGAGGAATTAACTCTACTCAGTTGCATTGCTAGACTCAGAAAAAGATGAAGAAAAAGAGAGAAAGAGAGAAAAGCGGACATATACACACATATAAATATATAGAAACAAAATGCATATATATTACGTGTGCATGTACGCATACATAGAGAGTATACGTAGATAGTATTTGTATACACACATGTACATATACATATACCTATAGAGAGGGACAAAAGAAACAGAAACAGACACAAAGATGGTAGAATCTTATCTAGTTCAACCTGTACCTGAACAAGAATCTACAATACAATATGAATGAATGTAAATGTACTTATTATTCACTTATTATTAACTATGCTAACTTCTGGGGTATAAATAGAAAAGTAAGACAGTCTCTGCTTTCAAAGAGCTGATGTTCTAATCAGAGAAGGCAACATAGATAAAAGGATTAGCTTCTAGACAGATGATACAGGTCTGTGGTCTTTGGGGTGCAGTCAGTCAAGAAGAAATTGTTAAGTACTGACAATGGCAGTTGCTGGTCTAAGTGCTGAGTATACAAAGAAAGGCAAAATATAGTCCCAGCCCTCAAGAAGCTTACAGTCTAATGGGGGAGCCCCATATGAATTATTCTGCATATGCAAAATACATACCAAGTAGATGGAAGATATAGCAGGAAAACTGATGGTAATTCTTCTTTAGTGTCATTTCCATTGAAAAAAATCACCTGTTTTTGATGTGAAACACTGGGACAGAGCCAAGGACTTTGGTGTCAAGAACTAGGTTTTCAGCAGCTAGATTTTCAGTGGTTGCTGAAAAGGCAGGGGCTTCAGTTCCCATGGAGGTAAGTGTCAGTCATGTTTATATAGTGATTGCTCCCATGTCTGTGGGAGCTGGACTGGAAACTTGACTTGTAGTCGAGGAGTCACTGCTATTCTCAAAGGTCTTAGACACAGAGTTATGAGCTATCTCCATGGGTACAAGTCATCATCTAACATCTTTTTGAATACCTTTAGGGGCCAGGAGCTCATTGTTGGATAGGTCTTTCGTGTACTGAATTGGTATCTACCTCCCTATTACATCTGTCTGTTGCTCTTAGTTCTGCATTCCAGACCTAAGCAGAACAAGTCTAATTGTTCTCTGTGACAACCACTCAGATATTCAAAGCTAGCAAAGCCTTTCTTTTCTTCTCCAAGTTAAGTAATCTTCCTTCCTTCAACTACAGTGTATTTGTAGGTCATTGTTTCTAGTTCTGGGTGTGAGCATTCGTGCATGTGTGTGTGTGTATGTGTGCTAGCATACTAATGTTTCTTCCTTCCTCCTTTCTCTTCTTCCATATCTCTCTGCTTTTCCAGCTTTCTCTTTTTCTGTCTTTGTCCCTGTCTCTGTGACTATCTCTGCCCTTCTTTCAAGTTGTCCTTTCTGAAGAAATCTTAGATTGTTTTTTTGTAATTCTCCAGATTACCTTCTACTAGGAACCAATGGGGAAAGGGTGATGCCCAAGACCTGGTTGCTGATGGAACTGCTGAGAGGTCTTTGCATTCTTATGCTAGGAAACAGTCATTTCCACATTGATAATTGAAGGCAGGCAAAAGACCTTTTCAAACACGGAGCCCTATTGCTGGGTTTTGTCTCATTGCAAATGCCTCATTTGATCATGGCAAGATCAGACATGTCTCTGAGTCCCTTTGGACTGCCCTGTGTCCATCCGTAGACAAGTGTAAAGGGAAAGCTTTAGTATTCAACTCAGGGAGAATCATAGAATTATAGATTTTCTTCAACTGGAAAGGAGATGGAGAATCATTTCTAACACCTTTATTTTACATATGAGGAAACTGAGGCCCAGAGAGGGGAAAGGACTTCATAGGATCATCACTTTAGAGGTCAGATAATCCATTCTCTTGTAACAGTTTCTTGAAGCACCTGGTGGTTTACCCTAGTATTCCCTTATTGAATTTTCTGATGAGCTACACTGACCCTGTGAAAGATGGGGCCAGACTTTGACTGACAAGCCTAGCCTCTTTGGCCCTGTCAGTCACAGGACCAATCGATTAATCAAGTGCTCCAAAAGTATTTATTAATTACTATTATCTCATTAAAGATGATATACCAGTCACTGTGTTAAACACTGGGGATACAAAGAAAAATAAAAATAGCCCCTGTCCTCGGTGAGCTCACCTTCTAGTAAGGTAGGAGTCTGCTGAATAATCAGGTGCATGCAAGAGACATACAAGCTGATGGAAGGTGATCTAAGGGAAAAGTAATAGCAGTATGGGTTGATTAAGAAATAGGTCCAGGGGCAGTTAGGTGGTGCAGTGAATAGAATACTAGGCCTGGAGTCAGGAGGACCTGTGTTCAAAGCTGGCCTCAGACTCTTGATATTTACTAGCTATGTGACTTTGGGCAAGTCACTTAACCCCAATTGCCTTGCTTTCCCCCCTCAAAAAAAAGAAACAACTCCTATGAAGATGGGATTTGGGAATGAAGTTGAGTCTTGAAGAAAACTCAGGAAACTGAGGAAGTAGAGATGAGGAGGCAAAGCATTCTAGGCACAGAGAACAGTTAGTGCAGAGATCAGGATGGTTCCCCAAGACGCTGCAGGAAGATGCTGGGATGCTTTCTGCCCAAGTCAGCAAGCACCCCATGACTGCATTGCACACTCATTTTACAGATTAAGAAACTGAGACCCAGAAAAGTCATATGACATGGTACCAAGTTGGGATTTAAATGCAAATCTTCTGACTCCAGTTCCAAGGCTCTTTCCCTGCCCCACAGTGGCCTCATAGGTAGTGGCAGGCAGGGCAGAGACTTGGGCACATAGATCTTGATGCCCAGGCCAATTTTCTTTTCCATTACAACCTGCTACTGGTCTTTGTAAGCCTTGTTTCCTTTTTACTTGACATACACACTCAGCACCTCCTTCATATGGCATGTTTATAGGCCAGTTGTGGGACCTAAAGGCCAAGTCAGATTTTCAAATCACTCAAAAATTCCTCATGTTCTTAGGAATTTCCATTCACGGGAACTGGTAGATGGAGAAGAAGCTGGGCTACCTAATGCTTCCTTGGCAATATTCCTCTCCCTTCTTCCCCACCAATCACTCCCCTACCCCCATTCAAACAGGGACAAAAGAACAGAAGCTACCTACATTTGGCACCATTTCCATTATCAACTGAAGACAATGACTGAAGAAGGTCAGGAAGGTTTTACATGTCATCCTGAGAAAATGACCTCATCAGCAAGCACAAGTATAAGAAGGATCATTTGTTTAAAGTAAAGGGGGGAGTTTCTCTTCGAAGGAGGAAAAGGAAAACATGGAAGAAGAAAGTGATGGAGCAGGAGGAGGGAAGATGAATGAGGAAGGGGAGATAGAGGAAGAGATGGAGAAGATGGAGGAAGAGGAGGAGGCAATAGGGAAAATGGAAAGGGAGTAGAACTGAGGGAAAGGATGAGGAGAAAGAAGATAAATTAATGAAAGATGGAAAGGAAGAGGAAAATGCAAATGATGTCAGAATCTTAGAACTAGACATTCTCAGAACTGGACCAGAGTATTCAGAGCTGAAAAGAAACTCAGAGACAACCTGAAGCAATCCACATCTGAGTGGAAATCTTCTATAAACATCTCTGGGAAATACTCATGCAGCCTCTGCTTGAAGACTTCTAATAATGAGGAACCCACTAAGTAACAAGGGAGCCCATTTCATGTAGGAATCACTCTCATTGTCACACAGTCTGAATCTTTAAGGAGACCGAATCTGAACCTCTATGCTTTCCATCCATTGTTCCTTGCAGGGCCAAACTGAACATATTGGCAAGAGAACAATGAAGGTAATGAAGGAAGAGAAGGAGGTAAAGAAGGAGAGAGGGGAAGGAGACAGAGAGAGAAAGACAGAGACAGAAACAGAGCATTTATTAAGCATTTACTATGTTCCAAGCACTGTGCTCCTACAAATATGAATATAAGCAAGCAAGATAGTCCCTGCCTTCAAGGAGTTTGCATTCTAATGAAGAAAAAGTATGTATAGGGGGCTGGGAAAGCAAGGGGTAAAAAAAGGATACCTACAGAGAAGTGGAAGAATTCTCAAGAACTCCCTAAAATGACAGTTCTATGGGAGGGATCATCCATAAAAAGGGGCAGAGATATCTCATCAATGTGGACTCCACCAGACAGCACTCTGGTAGTATATAGGACTCTCCTTTCAATACTGGCACAGATCCCAGAGACATGTCATTCAGGAGGTAAGGCATCCTGGCTCCATAGGTGCTACGCTCCTTGCTGAAAAGATCTAGTGCAGGGGTTTTTAATTTGAGATCCATGGACCCCCAAGAAGTCTCTGGATAGCTTTTGAACTTGGATGGGAAAAAATTCAGTCTTTATTTTCGTGAACCTCTAACTGAAATTTAGTATTTCTTTCAATTGTGAATATAGCTACAGTCATGATTCTGAGAATTCTCTAATTCTCTCAGCATGAATGTTCTCAACATGTCTCAAAGGCAAGAAGGCTGGGTGGTGGCCTGGTCTTCCTGTACTGGGTTGTAAATTCTTCCTGCTGTAAATTGGGAACCAGGAAGGAAAATATTCCAGAAGTTATGAAGGAATGCACTTATGTCTGGCAGTTCACTCCCCTGCTAAGAACAGCACCGAAGGGAAGCCAGCCGAATATCCTTCCTTGTGAAAAGGAAATTAGATTTTTTTTTTAAAAAAAATGCTCTTTTAAATAAGTAACTACAAATTATAACATCCATAAGGGCATTTAGAAAAAAATTTAAATTTGTCCTTTCCTATCAAATATTATTCCTGTAATGAAATGCAGTCAGTTACCCTGTAATTCATTGGGGACCAATGCAGACACTAGACATTTAATACCACCATAATTGACCCACCCCTACAAAGCCCTCTAAAAGATTGGGAGGCAGCTTCTGGATGGAAGGTCATTGACAGCTCCTGATGCTATGTGGTGACCCAGCCCTCATGAAACCTGACCCCTGGTCTAGTTTATTTGAACCAGCTTTGAGCTGACTGTGACTCTGACATTGCTAAGCAGACCCAGTCAGACCTCCTCAGGGTTCTCTTTGATCACTTCTGAACCCCAAGAGTCCCCATCCATCCCTGGACTGCTGATGTCACAGAGGGAGGCAGCCATCTAATAATTCGGCAAGGGAAATGAGGCCATTGGCAATCCTGGTGTTCTCCCAGCTCTTTCTGGCCTCAATTTTATTTATTTATTGGCAGTTAGGTCCAATGATAAAAGCCAAAATCTCATCAACGTGGACTCCACCAGACAGCACTCTGGTAGTATATAGGACCCTCCTTTCAATACTGGCACAGATCCCAGAGACATGTCATTCAGGAGGTAAGGCGTCCTGGCTCCATAGGTGCTACGCTCCTTGCTAAAAAGATCTAGGGTAGGGATTTTTAATTTGAGATCCATGGACCCCCAAGAAGTCTCTGGATAACTTTTGAACTTGGATGGGAAAAAATTCAATCTTTATTTTCACTAACTTCTAACTGAAATTTAGTATTTCTTTCAATTATGAATACAGCTACAGCCATGATTCTGAGAATGGTTTCATAGGCTTCATCAGACTGCCAAAGGGGTCCAAGACATAAGTAATTTTAAGGACCCCTGGTCAAGGGATTGCAGTTGATCTCCTTAGCAGCCAGTGCAGATATAAGAAGATCACATAAGAAGAGACCATCTAATCCAGCACATATTTGAACAAGAACATCCTCTATGATACTATCCATAGCAAGCAGTCAACCAGTCTCTCCTTGAAGACTTCCAATAAGGAGGAACCATAACTTCCTGGGGCAACCTGTCCTTTTTAATATAGCACTAATGGGATCCTGGATCTAGAAAAGGAAACTTAGAACCTTAGAATCCATTGAGCCTAACTTTACAGGTGAGGAAACTGAGGCCCAGAGAGATTAGGTGGCTTGCCTAGAGTCACACAGCTAACAAATGGCTTAGGCAGGATTTGAACAGAGGTTTTTCTGACTCTAAGTCCATCTTATGACTTTTTTTTTACAGTTGCTTTCATTAAACCTAAATTAGCCAGTTCGTAACTTCCATCCATTTCTCCTAGTTCTACACTCTGGGGCTAGATATAACAAGGCTCATCCCTTCTCAATTCTAGTGTTTTCCCTCTATTAATTATTTCCTATTTATTGTATATAGTTTGTTTATATATATTTGTTTGTATTCAACTATGAGCCCCTAGAGGACAAGAAGTTTTTTTTTGTTTGTATCCTCAGTGCTTAGCACATAAAAAGCCCATCTGAAAACTTGAGGACATTTATAATAATACTCTTAGCTCATGTTTACAAAAAAATAATTTATAGACATTTTCTCATTTGATCCTCAAAACATCCCTGGGAGGTAGGTAGTGAAAGTTACTTTTCTACCAATTTTCTAGGTGAGAAAACTGCTTCTCTGAAAGATGGAACAACTCCCCCAATGTCACAGAGCTAGTAAATGTCAGAAGCAAGATTCAAACCCAGCGCTTCCTGACTTCAGGAACAATTCTCTCTTCCTCCTGCCACCTGATCTGAATCAGGCCTGACGCAAACTAATCCAGTGTGTCAGGCTTGGGATTGCAATGAAATGAGCAGAAAGCATCAAACATTTGACAAACAGGAACTTCTCTCAGCCATACCATGGAAATGATCTTCAGCAAGAATACCACACTGGTTCAGGTAGGCCTACCCCCCATTATCTTCAGAAACATGTGTACTCTGAAGAGTATGTTGACATGGGACAACCATCAAGTTTGGAGGCTCCCCATCCCTAAATGGGCTAGGTTTTATTATGCCTCAGAGCAGGGGTAAGGAATCTGAGTCCTCAAGGCTACATGTGACCCTCTAGGTCCTCAAGTGCAACCCTTTGAATGAATCCAAACCTCACAGAATAAATCCCCTTAATAAAAGAATTTGTGCTGTAAAACTTGGCCACAAAAGACACACCCAAAGACCCAGAAGGCCACATTTGGCCTTGAGGCCAGATTCCTCACCCCTGCCTTAGGGAAAGAAAAGGCTATGTCTGAACCAATCAGTTCTCAAATATAGCATCCGTGTCTTTTAAGGTAAAAATAGCCCAGGCCACATGGCACAAACCCTGAGTAGATATTGCTTCCACCACCGTCCTATAAGTTTTCTACTCCTAGGGCAAACATCACCAATTTCTTAAGCTGATTGATCAGTCGATCAGCAAGTACTCACCGAACAAGGTCCTACTTTGCTATAGGCACTGTGCTAGGCACTGGGTATCCAATTACAAAACTAGGACATTGTCTCTCATAGCTGTGTCACTGAGGGGTGAAAAGCTCCATTAGAATGGGAGCTCCTGAGGTAGAACCAAATGATGGAGAAAAGGCAGGGATTCACCTGAGCTTGTCCAAATTCCCCTCCAAAAAAACTTGAAAATAATGCCTCAAATAAAATTCTGGAAAAGCAGAATCAGCAAACAGTTGGGGCAAAACAATTTTCCAGTCCAAGATGATTTAGAAGGTTGGCAGGAAAGGTCTGTCTGACTGGGACACTTGTCAAGCCTGGAGTATAGAGCAGCACACTCTGGAAAGCCAGCAGAAGGCAGTGGGGGCGGCTGCATTGGTGACAGCAGCAGATTCAGGAGCTCTCAGCCCATAGATGGTAACGAGATTACACAACTAGTCAGAAGAAGACTACAGGGAACCCTTTGCTGGCACTAGGAGCAAAGCCCTGTCCCATTGCCCATACACAGATCTGCATCACAGTCCCAGAGCTAAGAGGAGCACTAGTGCACTAGCGCTTGTGGTCACAGGGGAGTGGGGACAGTTGTCACAGTTCCAGGGCAGAGAAGAGTGTTTGTGGTCACTCACTGGGGAAACAGGGGCCCTGGTTTCAGCTCCAAGGCATAAAGGAACACTAATGCATGTGACCACAGGAAGGTCAGAAAAAAAAAAAGCACAGTTCCAGGGTAGAGTGCTTATGGTCACTCACAGACCAGAGTACTGGCCAGAGAGTGGTAACCAAATCTCTCCTTAGATCATGCCACCTTGGAATAACTGAAAACCTGAAAACAGACCCCAGAACTAACTGAAAAATAGCAGCATGAAAAACCCAAAGTTTAGGACAGTGCCCCTGCCATACCAGGGGCAGAGCTCAACTTTAACATATAATTAGAAATCAAGCAAGAAGCTGGAAAAATAAGCAAATAACAACAATAAAAAACCTTACCATAAAAAATTACTATGGAGACGGGGAAGATCAAGACATAAAATCATAAGAAAGCAATGAAGTTGAAATAGTTACATGGAGAGCTTCAAAGAAAAATGTGAATGGTCACAGACTCCAAAATAATTCCTGGAAGAGCTCAAAAGGTATTTTAAAAATCAAATGATAGAGGCAAAGGAGGAATTGGGAAAAGAAGTGAGAGAGATATTTTTAAAAATATGAAAAGAGAATCAACAACTTGGTAAAGGAGACACCAAAATACATTGAAGAAAATAACACCTTAAAAACAGAATTGGCCCAATGGTAAAAGAGGCACAAAAATCCACTGCAGAGAAGAACTTCTTAAAAACAGAATTGGTGGGGTGGCTAGGTGGCACAGTGAATAGAGCACCAGCCCTGAAGTCAGGAGGACCTGAGTTCAAATCTGACCTTAGACACTTAATACTTACAAGTCACGTGTGACCTTGACAAGTCATTTAACCCCAATTGCTCTGTCTTCGACCCTCAAAAAAAAAAAAACAACAGAATTGGTGAAGTGGAAAAGGAGGCACAAAAATTTACTGAAAAGAATTCCTTAAAA
>JAQQSV010001068.1:38302-76703 GCA_028646515.1 Pseudochirops corinnae
GTCATTATCCTGTTTTGTCATCTTAGCCAATCTGACTGGTGAGATGTGGTACCTCAAAGTTGTTTTGATTTGCATTTCTCAAATCAATAGTGATTTAGAGCATTTTTCCATATGCTTAAAGATATCTTTAATTTCTGCCCCTGAAAATTTCCTGTTCATATCCTTTGACCATTTATCAATTGGGGAATTCAGTTCTAGGTTTTAAGGAATTCTTTTCAGTAAATTTTTGTGCCTCCTTTTCCACTTCACCAATTCTGTTGTTTTTTTTTTTTTGAGGGTCGAAGACAGAGCAATTGGGGTTAAATGACTTGTCAAGGTCACACGTGACTTGTAAGTATTAAGTGTCTAAGGTCAGATTTGAACTCAGGTCCTCCTGACTTCAGGGCTGGTGCTCTATTCACTGTGCCACCTAGCCACCCCACCAATTCTGTTTTTAAGAAGTTCTTCTCTGCAGTGGATTTTTGTGCCTCTTTTACCATTGGGCCAATTCTGTTTTTAAGGTGTTATTTTCTTCAATGTATTTTGGTGTCTCCTTTACCAAGTTGTTGATTCTCTTTTCATATTTTTAAAAATATCTCTCTCACTTCTTTTCCCAATTCCTCCTTTGCCTCTATCATTTGATTTTTAAAATACCTTTTGAGCTCTTCCAGGAATTATTTTGGAGTCTGTGACCATTCACATTTTTCTTTGAAGCTCTCCATGTAACTATTTCAACTTCATTGCTTTCTTATGATTTTATGTCTTGATCTTCCCCGTCTCCATAGTAATTTTTTATGGTAAGGTTTTTTATTGTTGTTATTTGCTTATTTTTCCAGCTTCTTGCTTGATTTCTAATTATATGTTAAAGTTGAGCTCTGCCCCTGGTATGGCAGGGGCACTGTCCTAAACTTTGGGTTTTTCATGCTGCTATTTTTCAGTTAGTTCTGGGGTCTGTTTTCAGGTTTTCAGTTATTCCAAGGTGGCATGATCTAAGGAGAGATTTGGTTACCACTCTCTGGCCAGTACTCTGGTCTGTGAGTGACCATAAGCACTCTACCCTGGAACTGTGCTTTTTTTTTTTCTGACCTTCCTGTGGTCACATGCATTAGTGTTCCTTTATGCCTTGGAGCTGAAACCAGGGCCCCTGTTTCCCCAGTGAGTGACCACAAACACTCTTCTCTGCCCTGGAACTGTGACAACTGTCCCCACTCCCCTGTGACCACAAGCGCTAGTGCACTAGTGCTCCTCTTAGCTCTGGGACTGTGATGCAGATCTGTGTATGGGCAATGGGACAGGGCTTTGCTCCTAGTGCCAGCAAAGGGTTCCCTGTAGTCTTCTTCTGACTAGTTGTGTAATCTCGTTACCATCTATGGGCTGAGAGCTCCTGAATCTGCTGCTGTCACCAATGCAGCCGCCCCCACTGCCTTCTGCTGGCTTTCCAGAGTGTGCTGCTCTATACTCCAGGCTTGACAAGTGTCCCAGTCAGACAGACCTTTCCTGCCAACCTTCTAAATCATCTTGGACTGGAAAATTGTTTTGCCCCAACTGTTTGCTGATTCTGCTTTTCCAGAATTTTATTTGAGGCATTATTTTCAAGTTTTTTTGGAGGGGAATTTGGACAAGCTCAGGTGAATCCCTGCCTTTTCTCCATCATTTGGTTCTACCTCAGGAGCTCCCATTCTAATGGAGCTTTTCACCCCTCAGTGACACAGCTATGAGAGACAATGTCCTAGTTTTGTAATTGGATACCCAGTGCCTAGCACAGTGCCTATAGCAAAGTAGGACCTTGTTCGGTGAGTACTTGCTGATCGACTGATCAATCAGCTTAAGAAATTGGTGATGTTTGCCCTAGGAGTAGAAAACTTATAGGACGGTGGTGGAAGCAATATCTACTCAGGGTTTGTGCCATGTGGCCTGGGCTATTTTTACCTTAAAAGACACGGATGCTATATTTGAGAACTGATTGGTTCAGACATAGCCTTTTCTTTCCCTAAGGCAGGGGTGAGGAATCTGGCCTCAAGGCCAAATGTGGCCTTCTGGGTCTTTGGGTGTGTCTTTTGTGGCCAAGTTTTACAGCACAAATTCTTTTATTAAGGGGATTTATTCTGTGAGGTTTGGATTCATTCAAAGGGTTGCACTTGAGGACCTAGAGGGTCACATGTAGCCTTGAGGACTCAGATTCCTTACCCCTGCTCTGAGGCATAATAAAACCTAGCCCATTTAGGGATGGGGAGCCTCCAAACTTGATGGTTGTCCCATGTCAACATACTCTTCAGAGTACACATGTTTCTGAAGATAATGGGGGGTAGGCCTACCTGAACCAGTGTGGTATTCTTGCTGAAGATCATTTCCATGGTATGGCTGAGAGAAGTTCCTGTTTGTCAAATGTTTGATGCTTTCTGCTCATTTCATTGCAATCCCAAGCCTGACACACTGGATTAGTTTGCGTCAGGCCTGATTCAGATCAGGTGGCAGGAGGAAGAGAGAATTGTTCCTGAAGTCAGGAAGCGCTGGGTTTGAATCTTGCTTCTGACATTTACTAGCTCTGTGACATTGGGGGAGTTGTTCCATCTTTCAGAGAAGCAGTTTTCTCACCTAGAAAATTGGTAGAAAAGTAACTTTCACTACCTACCTCCCAGGGATGTTTTGAGGATCAAATGAGAAAATGTCTATAAATTATTTTTTTGTAAACATGAGCTAAGAGTATTATTATAAATGTCCTCAAGTTTTCAGATGGGCTTTTTATGTGCTAAGCACTGAGGATACAAACAAAAAAAAACTTCTTGTCCTCTAGGGGCTCATAGTTGAATACAAACAAATATATATAAACAAACTATATACAATAAATAGGAAATAATTAATAGAGGGAAAACACTAGAATTGAGAAGGGATGAGCCTTGTTATATCTAGCCCCAGAGTGTAGAACTAGGAGAAATGGATGGAAGTTACGAACTGGCTAATTTAGGTTTAATGAAAGCAACTGTAAAAAAAAAGTCATAAGATGGACTTAGAGTCAGAAAAACCTCTGTTCAAATCCTGCCTAAGCCATTTGTTAGCTGTGTGACTCTAGGCAAGCCACCTAATCTCTCTGGGCCTCAGTTTCCTCACCTGTAAAGTTAGGCTCAATGGATTCTAAGGTTCTAAGTTTCCTTTTCTAGATCCAGGATCCCATTAGTGCTATATTAAAAAGGACAGGTTGCCCCAGGAAGTTATGGTTCCTCCTTATTGGAAGTCTTCAAGGAGAGACTGGTTGACTGCTTGCTATGGATAGTATCATAGAGGATGTTCTTGTTCAAATATGTGCTGGATTAGATGGTCTCTTCTTATGTGATCTTCTTATATCTGCACTGGCTGCTAAGGAGATCAACTGCAATCCCTTGACCAGGGGTCCTTAAAATTACTTATGTCTTGGACCCCTTTGGCAGTCTGATGAAGCCTATGAAACCATTCTCAGAATCATGGCTGTAGCTGTATTCATAATTGAAAGAAATACTAAATTTCAGTTAGAAGTTAGTGAAAATAAAGATTGAATTTTTTCCCATCCAAGTTCAAAAGTTATCCAGAGACTTCTTGGGGGTCCATGGATCTCAAATTAAAAATCCCTACCCTAGATCTTTTTAGCAAGGAGCGTAGCACCTATGGAGCCAGGACGCCTTACCTCCTGAATGACATGTCTCTGGGATCTGTGCCAGTATTGAAAGGAGGGTCCTATATACTACCAGAGTGCTGTCTGGTGGAGTCCACGTTGATGAGATTTTGGCTTTTATCATTGGACCTAACTGCCAATAAATAAATAAAATTGAGGCCAGAAAGAGCTGGGAGAACACCAGGATTGCCAATGGCCTCATTTCCCTTGCCGAATTATTAGATGGCTGCCTCCCTCTGTGACATCAGCAGTCCAGGGATGGATGGGGACTCTTGGGGTTCAGAAGTGATCAAAGAGAACCCTGAGGAGGTCTGACTGGGTCTGCTTAGCAATGTCAGAGTCACAGTCAGCTCAAAGCTGGTTCAAATAAACTAGACCAGGGGTCAGGTTTCATGAGGGCTGGGTCACCACATAGCATCAGGAGCTGTCAATGACCTTCCATCCAGAAGCTGCCTCCCAATCTTTTAGAGGGCTTTGTAGGGGTGGGTCAATTATGGTGGTATTAAATGTCTAGTGTCTGCATTGGTCCCCAATGAATTACAGGGTAACTGACTGCATTTCATTACAGGAATAATATTTGATAGGAAAGGACAAATTTAAATTTTTTTCTAAATGCCCTTATGGATGTTATAATTTGTAGTTACTTATTTAAAAGAGCATTTTTTTTAAAAAAAAAATCTAATTTCCTTTTCACAAGGAAGGATATTCGGCTGGCTTCCCTTCGGTGCTGTTCTTAGCAGGGGAGTGAACTGCCAGACATAAGTGCATTCCTTCATAACTTCTGGAATATTTTCCTTCCTGGTTCCCAATTTACAGCAGGAAGAATTTACAACCCAGTACAGGAAGACCAGGCCACCACCCAGCCTTCTTGCCTTTGAGACATGTTGAGAACATTCATGCTGAGAGAATTAGAGAATTCTCAGAATCATGACTGTAGCTATATTCACAATTGAAAGAAATACTAAATTTCAGTTAGAGGTTCACGAAAATAAAGACTGAATTTTTTCCCATCCAAGTTCAAAAGCTATCCAGAGACTTCTTGGGGGTCCATGGATCTCAAATTAAAAACCCCTGCACTAGATCTTTTCAGCAAGGAGCGTAGCACCTATGGAGCCAGGATGCCTTACCTCCTGAATGACATGTCTCTGGGATCTGTGCCAGTATTGAAAGGAGAGTCCTATATACTACCAGAGTGCTGTCTGGTGGAGTCCACATTGATGAGATATCTCTGCCCCTTTTTATGGATGATCCCTCCCATAGAACTGTCATTTTAGGGAGTTCTTGAGAATTCTTCCACTTCTCTGTAGGTATCCTTTTTTTACCCCTTGCTTTCCCAGCCCCCTATACATACTTTTTCTTCATTAGAATGCAAACTCCTTGAAGGCAGGGACTATCTTGCTTGCTTATATTCATATTTGTAGGAGCACAGTGCTTGGAACATAGTAAATGCTTAATAAATGCTCTGTTTCTGTCTCTGTCTTTCTCTCTCTGTCTCCTTCCCCTCTCTCCTTCTTTACCTCCTTCTCTTCCTTCATTACCTTCATTGTTCTCTTGCCAATATGTTCAGTTTGGCCCTGCAAGGAACAATGGATGGAAAGCATAGAGGTTCAGATTCGGTCTCCTTAAAGATTCAGACTGTGTGACAATGAGAGTGATTCCTACATGAAATGGGCTCCCTTGTTACTTAGTGGGTTCCTCATTATTAGAAGTCTTCAAGCAGAGGCTGCATGAGTATTTCCCAGAGATGTTTATAGAAGATTTCCACTCAGATGTGGATTGCTTCAGGTTGTCTCTGAGTTTCTTTTCAGCTCTGAATACTCTGGTCCAGTTCTGAGAATGTCTAGTTCTAAGATTCTGACATCATTTGCATTTTCCTCTTCCTTTCCATCTTTCATTAATTTATCTTCTTTCTCCTCATCCTTTCCCTCAGTTCTACTCCCTTTCCATTTTCCCTATTGCCTCCTCCTCTTCCTCCATCTTCTCCATCTCTTCCTCTATCTCCCCTTCCTCATTCATCTTCCCTCCTCCTGCTCCATCACTTTCTTCTTCCATGTTTTCCTTTTCCTCCTTCGAAGAGAAACTCCCCCCTTTACTTTAAACAAATGATCCTTCTTATACTTGTGCTTGCTGATGAGGTCATTTTCTCAGGATGACATGTAAAACCTTCCTGACCTTCTTCAGTCATTGTCTTCAGTTGATAATGGAAATGGTGCCAAATGTAGGTAGCTTCTGTTCTTTTGTCCCTGTTTGAATGGGGGTAGGGGAGTGATTGGTGGGGAAGAAGGGAGAGGAATATTGCCAAGGAAGCATTAGGTAGCCCAGCTTCTTCTCCATCTACCAGTTCCCGTGAATGGAAATTCCTAAGAACATGAGGAATTTTTGAGTGATTTGAAAATCTGACTTGGCCTTTAGGTCCCACAACTGGCCTATAAACATGCCATATGAAGGAGGTGCTGAGTGTGTATGTCAAGTAAAAAGGAAACAAGGCTTACAAAGACCAGTAGCAGGTTGTAATGGAAAAGAAAATTGGCCTGGGCATCAAGATCTATGTGCCCAAGTCTCTGCCCTGCCTGCCACTACCTATGAGGCCACTGTGGGGCAGGGAAAGAGCCTTGGAACTGGAGTCAGAAGATTTGCATTTAAATCCCAACTTGGTACCATGTCATATGACTTTTCTGGGTCTCAGTTTCTTAATCTGTAAAATGAGTGTGCAATGCAGTCATGGGGTGCTTGCTGACTTGGGCAGAAAGCATCCCAGCATCTTCCTGCAGCGTCTTGGGGAACCATCCTGATCTCTGCACTAACTGTTCTCTGTGCCTAGAATGCTTTGCCTCCTCATCTCTACTTCCTCAGTTTCCTGAGTTTTCTTCAAGACTCAACTTCATTCCCAAATCCCATCTTCATAGGAGTTGTTTCTTTTTTTTGAGGGGGGAAAGCAAGGCAATTGGGGTTAAGTGACTTGCCCAAAGTCACATAGCTAGTAAATATCAAGAGTCTGAGGCCAGCTTTGAACACAGGTCCTCCTGACTCCAGGCCTAGTATTCTATTCACTGCACCACCTAACTGCCCCTGGACCTATTTCTTAATCAACCCATACTGCTATTACTTTTCCCTTAGATCACCTTCCATCAGCTTGTATGTCTCTTGCATGCACCTGATTATTCAGCAGACTCCTACCTTACTAGAAGGTGAGCTCACCGAGGACAGGGGCTATTTTTATTTTTCTTTGTATCCCCAGTGTTTAACACAGTGACTGGTATATCATCTTTAATGAGATAATAGTAATTAATAAATACTTTTGGAGCACTTGATTAATCGATTGGTCCTGTGACTGACAGGGCCAAAGAGGCTAGGCTTGTCAGTCAAAGTCTGGCCCCATCTTTCACAGGGTCAGTGTAGCTCATCAGAAAATTCAATAAGGGAATACTAGGGTAAACCACCAGGTGCTTCAAGAAACTGTTACAAGAGAATGGATTATCTGACCTCTAAAGTGATGATCCTATGAAGTCCTTTCCCCTCTCTGGGCCTCAGTTTCCTCATATGTAAAATAAAGGTGTTAGAAATGATTCTCCATCTCCTTTCCAGTTGAAGAAAATCTATAATTCTATGATTCTCCCTGAGTTGAATACTAAAGCTTTCCCTTTACACTTGTCTACGGATGGACACAGGGCAGTCCAAAGGGACTCAGAGACATGTCTGATCTTGCCATGATCAAATGAGGCATTTGCAATGAGACAAAACCCAGCAATAGGGCTCCGTGTTTGAAAAGGTCTTTTGCCTGCCTTCAATTATCAATGTGGAAATGACTGTTTCCTAGCATAAGAATGCAAAGACCTCTCAGCAGTTCCATCAGCAACCAGGTCTTGGGCATCACCCTTTCCCCATTGGTTCCTAGTAGAAGGTAATCTGGAGAATTACAAAAAAACAATCTAAGATTTCTTCAGAAAGGACAACTTGAAAGAAGGGCAGAGATAGTCACAGAGACAGGGACAAAGACAGAAAAAGAGAAAGCTGGAAAAGCAGAGAGATATGGAAGAAGAGAAAGGAGGAAGGAAGAAACATTAGTATGCTAGCACACATACACACACACACATGCACGAATGCTCACACCCAGAACTAGAAACAATGACCTACAAATACACTGTAGTTGAAGGAAGGAAGATTACTTAACTTGGAGAAGAAAAGAAAGGCTTTGCTAGCTTTGAATATCTGAGTGGTTGTCACAGAGAACAATTAGACTTGTTCTGCTTAGGTCTGGAATGCAGAACTAAGAGCAACAGACAGATGTAATAGGGAGGTAGATACCAATTCAGTACACGAAAGACCTATCCAACAATGAGCTCCTGGCCCCTAAAGGTATTCAAAAAGATGTTAGATGATGACTTGTACCCATGGAGATAGCTCATAACTCTGTGTCTAAGACCTTTGAGAATAGCAGTGACTCCTCGACTACAAGTCAAGTTTCCAGTCCAGCTCCCACAGACATGGGAGCAATCACTATATAAACATGACTGACACTTACCTCCATGGGAACTGAAGCCCCTGCCTTTTCAGCAACCACTGAAAATCTAGCTGCTGAAAACCTAGTTCTTGACACCAAAGTCCTTGGCTCTGTCCCAGTGTTTCACATCAAAAACAGGTGATTTTTTTCAATGGAAATGACACTAAAGAAGAATTACCATCAGTTTTCCTGCTATATCTTCCATCTACTTGGTATGTATTTTGCATATGCAGAATAATTCATATGGGGCTCCCCCATTAGACTGTAAGCTTCTTGAGGGCTGGGACTATATTTTGCCTTTCTTTGTATACTCAGCACTTAGACCAGCAACTGCCATTGTCAGTACTTAACAATTTCTTCTTGACTGACTGCACCCCAAAGACCACAGACCTGTATCATCTGTCTAGAAGCTAATCCTTTTATCTATGTTGCCTTCTCTGATTAGAACATCAGCTCTTTGAAAGCAGAGACTGTCTTACTTTTCTATTTATACCCCAGAAGTTAGCATAGTTAATAATAAGTGAATAATAAGTACATTTACATTCATTCATATTGTATTGTAGATTCTTGTTCAGGTACAGGTTGAACTAGATAAGATTCTACCATCTTTGTGTCTGTTTCTGTTTCTTTTGTCCCTCTCTATAGGTATATGTATATGTACATGTGTGTATACAAATACTATCTACGTATACTCTCTATGTATGCGTACATGCACACGTAATATATATGCATTTTGTTTCTATATATTTATATGTGTGTATATGTCCGCTTTTCTCTCTTTCTCTCTTTTTCTTCATCTTTTTCTGAGTCTAGCAATGCAACTGAGTAGAGTTAATTCCTCGCTCTGAGAAAGAGAAAGAGACACTGAGAGATTATACATGTATATAAATACTAAAATATTTTCTTTGTAACAAAACAGGCTTGAAGGAAAGACCAAATTAACGATCTGAGGGTTGAGAGGGGCATCGGAGGCTGCTGAGTCCAAGTTGCAGTCAGAGGAGGACTCCCCTCTTAAAGAAGAGTGTGCTGGATAGCTAGAATGTATCCACAGTTCACACCATTGGGCCAAAACTGGGTTCTCAGAATTTGAAGGGAATTTAGAGGTCAAGTTCAATGCCAACTTGACCAAGCATCTCTTGGACAACACCCCCTAGACGTGATTCTCTAGTTCCTGCTTAATGACCTTTAGGGAAAAAGAGCCCACTTCTTCCCAAGGCAGCTCATTTAATTTTGGGACAATTTTGATTGCTACAAATTTTTTTTTCCTTTCTGAGGTCAAGTCTAAATTTGGCTGTGAGAACTTGATCCATTGCTCCTAATTCTTCCTTCTGAGGCTAAGCAGAAAAGGTCAAATCCCTTTACCATGTAACAGAATTTTAAGAACTTGAAGACAGCTATCTTGTCTCCCTCCTAAGTCTTCCATTCTCCATCATAAACCTTCCCAACTATCAAAAACAGATTTTATATTTTATCCTGGGATGAGTAGGGAGCCATTGTAGTTTATTGAGGCGGGGAGTGATATGGTTAGCCCTGTGTTTTAAGAAAATAATTTTGTAAGCTGAATGGAGGATACATTAGAGTGAAGAAATATTCGAGACAGGGAGACCAATTAGAAGGCTGTTGTAATACTCCAGGTGTGAGGTGATGAAAGATATGGGAGTAGATAGAGTGCCGGACCTGGAATCAGGAAGACTCAAGTTCACATCTAACCTCAACTGCTTTGAGAATAGCAGTAGTAGTAGCTATGTGACCCTGGGCAAGTCACTTAACTGCTGTCTGTCTCAGTTTCTTCATCTGTAACATCGGGGAAATAATAGCCCCCCCCCTCCCCCCCCTGCGCTAAGGTTGTTGTGGGGATAAAATGAGATAACATTTGTAAAGTGTTTTACAGACTCAAAGCTCCCTCAGACTTTTGCTGGGGTGGGTGGGAGAAGGCTACTCTTTAACTGATTCCTTTTTATAAGCTCCTACCTACAGTAACAGAATTCAATCTACTCATTCCCAGTCAATTAGACACAAGGAAATGTCCTTGGCCTCAGTGAAATGTAGTAGGCATGTCCCAGTAAATGCCTTCAGTCGTTCCCAATGTAAGTGTATAATAAATGCTCACTGGACTGAATTGGAGAGAGATAGGAGGTGAAGTTCTGAATCCGGGGAATAACAAGATAACTTTGAATGAAGTATAATGTACAAAAGAGAAGTGGTATGGCCTTTGGAGTTAGGAGACCTGGGTTCAAATCCCACCTCTCACATTTGCTACTGCTATGACCTTGGGTGAGGCACTTTTCCTTTCTAGGCCTTAGTTTCCTCATCTGTTAAAATGAGAGAGTTGAACTAGATGATCTCCAAGGTCCTTTACAGACCTGTAATCTTATGAATAATGTGAAACAAGTCTACAAAAATAGGCTAGCACAAGGTCATGAGAGGTTTTCAATGCCAAATTGAGGATTTTGTAATTTATCTTACAGGCAATAGGGAGCCCTTGAATACTCCTGAACAGGAGAGTGATATGGTTAGCCCTGTGCTTTAGGAATATCAATTTGGTAGCTGTGTGGAAGATGAATTGGGGAGCGGAAAACTTGGAAACTGGAAATCCAATGAGGAAACTCTTGCAATTTTCCAAGTGAGGGGGAATGACCTTTTTTTCTCCTTGTAGCATATCTATTTATCTATCTTATCTCATCCTGTCAGTTAGCTGTGTAAGTGGATAGAAGGGGACAGATATGACAGATGTTGGAGAGTTAGGATGGACAAGACTTGACAACTAATTGCATGTGGAGGGTGGGAGTAGGAACAGGATGAGAGATGAGTTGAGGACGACTCCAAGGTTGTAAACTTAGTAACTGGGATGATGGCTGTGTCCTCTACAGAAACAGAGGCCTCAAGAAGAAAGATTTTTTGGGGGGAGAGTAATGAGTTCTGTCTGGTACATGTTGAATTGGAGATACCTATGGGATGTACAGGTCCTCTGTGTTTGAACCCATGTTCTCTGTCTTTCTTCCCCAGCACTCTTTCTATTGGTCCATGCTATAATGGGTTGACTGTGGGGCTGAAGGAGAAGAAAGTCAAAGAGTTCTCCAGTATTTTTAGCCCAATGTCCTATAGACATTACTATGAAAATGGAATTCAGGAAAGTGTAGGGTTGACATAGATAAGGAAATCATCGTCTTCAGAGAGATAACTGAAATGTGACAGCTAATGAGACCCCCAAGGGAAAGCATGTAGAATGAGGGAAGAAAAGAGTTTAGGAAGCTTTGGGGGAGTGTGAGAGGATGGGACTTGGCTAATGAACCAGCAAAGAGACTGAGGAGTTGTCAGAAAAGTAGGAGGAGAACCAGGAGAGAGCAATATCACCAAAACCAAAGGAGGAGAGAGCACTAGGAGAAGGGGTAGTCAAAGTCTGCAAAGAGGTTGATAAGAACAATATAGTGAGGAGGAGTAAGACAAATACAGAGATAAGCATAAGTTACAGAGGAGGTCTGAACAGAGGGGCAGGAGAGATGCAAGGAGGATGATATCATTGGAGGATCAGTGAAGGCTTTTTGGAGAAGGTGCATCTTGAATGGGTGGAAGGATTTCAGTTGAAGGGTTGTTGCCCTTCGTTCCCTATTTCAGTTGATGGTTGGCTGTTGTCCTTTGTTCTCAAAGAGGACCAAAAAATGACATCATCATGCTAAAGCCAAGGTTCAATGTGTCCGACTATGGCTGATAAGAGCAATACAAGCTCGGTATGCTTTACCACAGGTTGAACACAAATAGTCTGAATGAACATTTGGGTGGATTCTCTAAATTTGCACATCCTGTGTTTCCTTTGAGTTGTTTCAATTCTGCTTTGCTCATAGAGCACAGCACCTTCTCTGATGTGGGCACACCATGCTGAGCAGTCCTGTGACAGTGTCTCCCATGTCACACAATCAATTCCAAAGTTCTTGAAAAAGACCTTGAGAATGTCCTTATATCACTTCTTCTGATCACCATGTGAATGCTTGGCCTCTGTGAGTTCTCCATAAAACAGTCTTTTTGGCAAGCATACATTTTGTATTCGAACAACAAATGTGACAGAGGAGGATGTTGTGTAGGAGAAAAGGGACGAGAAGGAATAGAAGGATGAGGTCAAGGATAAGGACAAGGAGGTAGTCATTCAGGCATGGGGGTGAAGAGGGCACAGTGTACACAGAGGCTGAGAAGAAGGAAAAGGGAGGACTAGATTAGGGAATAGCAGTAGATTCATTTCAGTTGGAAAGGTAGATTGGAGGCAGATGGTGGAGGACTTTGAATGCCAGGTGGAGGTGTTTGCATTTTTTTCTCAAGAAACTGAGAGCAACCAAAGGTTTTTGATCACAGGAGTAACCTCATCAGAATGATGCATTATTAGGGAAATTAATCTGGCAACTCTGGAGAATGCATTGAAGAGGGGAGAGATGCGGAGGTAAGAAATAATAATAATAATACCAATAATAACTAGCATTTATATAGAGCTTTGAGGCTTACACTGCCTTACAAATATCTCATTTGATCACAACAACTTGGTAAGGTATTGTTATCCCCATTTTACAGATGAGGAAACTGAGGCTGAAAGATGTTAAGAACAATTTGGAGACTATTACAATAGTCCATGCAAGAGGTGAGGAGGGTCAGAATTGGGATGGTGGCCAAGGGTATAAAAAGGATATGAAGACACCTCCCCCTTTCATTGTTGAGATAAAGGTCTACCATTGTGAAACCGTACATATAACATCAGCCTTTTTTCAATATGTTGGTTAGTTTTAATGAACTGTTTTTATTCTCTTTTTATTTGTTATAATGGTTGGTTCTTTGGGAGAAGGAGAAGAAAGGATATACTGGGAAATACAGGTGATGAAGAAAAAGAAAGGGATACATCTGAGAAGTGTCACAATGTGGCATAAGGGATAGAGTGCAAGACTTGGAGTCAGGAGTAAACTGGTTTTGAATCCCGTCTACTAACCCCGTTAGCCTGGGGAAGTCCTAGGACATAAAATCACATATTTGGTACTGTAGAGGACCTAGAAGCTATCAAATCCAATCCCTTCATTTTACAGTTGAGGAAACTGAGTCTCAGACAGGCAAAATAGCTTGTCCAGTAGCTGTAAGTGGCAGAGTAAGAATTTGAATCCAGGTCCTGTGATTCTAAATCCCATGTTCTTTGCCCTGAATGATGTGCCTCAACCTCTCTAAGACTCACCAATAAAACAAGGATGGTACTGGCACCAACCTCACAGGGACATTCTGAGCATCAAATGAGAATAATGGAAAGAGAATGAAATTTTCCTGATGAACTTGGCATTAAGGCAACTGAGTTCAAATTCAGCCACTGCTGCTCTCTGAGCTCTAGCAAGTAGCCTAATCACTAAGGGGCCTTATTTTGTTGTAGTTGATGATGATGATGTTGATGTGACCCCCATTTGGGATTTTCTTGGCAGAGGCACTGCAGTGGTTTGCCATTTCCTTCTCCTGCTTATTTTACAGATGAGAAAATTGCAGCTAACAGGGTAAAGTGACTTGCCCAAGATCACACAGCTAGGAAGTGTCTGAGACAAGATTTCAACTCAGGAAGATGAGTGTTTCTGACTCCAGGCCTGGAGTTCTATGCACTGTGGTGCCATCTAGCTGCCCCACTAAAAGCAATAGGTCCAGATTAAACCCCTTCCAAGGTCCTTTCCAATTTTATGCCTGTGATCCAATGAGAAAGTTGATAGAAAATGCTTTGCAAAACTTGGAACATTATATAAATGTCATCTGTTATTCTTATACTTGCTGAGATAATACCAACAGGAGTCTAGATTTGGACCTGAAGGAGCCTTAGAAGTCATCTAGTTCAATCCTCTTATTTGAGTCTTCCAGTTTAACCCTTTCCTTTTACAGATGAAGAAGCAGAGACCCGCATGGGAAGTTCTTTACTCAAGGCTACATAGACAACAAGTGTGAGAGGCAGGATTTGAAGCCAGGGGTTTTGTGACAAGATCCAGCAGCTTTCTTTTTGCCCCAAGCTACTATTGATTAGCTGAGAGGAAGAAGGGGAGGAAGGAGAAAGAAGAGTCAGATTTGACCCCAAGGTTTTGAGCTTGAGTATCTGGGTGATGCTCTTGATGGAGATTGGGGGAAGCCAAGAGGAGGACCAAGGGCTATCCAGAATGCCATTCATCTGTCAAACCTGGTGGCCTGTCTCCCCCACCATATATCAGGGCTCTCTCAAATGGGGGATGTCTGTATGTCTGTCTCCCTGACTCTGGGGCTATCTGTCTTGGGCCTCTCTAGATCCTATCAGCCTTGAGCATAATTGACTGCTCTGTGCTGTCTCTCTGATGCTGCCCACTCCAGCCCACCTGTCTGTCTGATCCCTATCGGCCCATCAGAAATATATATGTCCTCCTGTCACCAACTTCCATCCATCCACCATCTGCAGCTCCATGATTGGAGGTAGAGAGGACTGCCCAAGGCATCTGGCTTGGGGTGGTGTGGGAATAGCTGAAATGATATATTTGACAAATCAGGAAGCCAGTTCAGATTGCCACTGGTTTCATCCCAACCATGAAGGAATCGAGTGGGAGCTGGACTGTGAACTGGAGTGGCCTTTTGGTCAAACTGGAGGCTCTAGGTCTCTGGCCAGAGCTTCCTGGGGCATTGATGAATGAGTCAGGGCTGATACAGCTTGAACTGTCTCCTTACAAACACCGCTCGATACTTCCCCGAGTGGATCCATTTATACAGTGTGATATATAAGACCATCAAGTCGGCACTGTAATGGTTCCTGTAGGCTTCCCTTCCTTTCTTTTCCCTTGGTAGGGAGCCTGGGTATAAATTTAGGAAGACAGTTTCACTAACCTTTATAGGCTGGATTCCCCGTGGGCCTCCCTTGCCCTGCCCCAGAGACCTTGGGCTTAACCACCAGACCATGTAGGTTTGGAGGGGTCAGATTCCCTGGCTGACTTTTCCAAATATCCAAAACCAAAAGGGGAATTCAAGGGCCCTTGGTGTGTGTGAGCATGCTATTTAGCCTAAAATGCCCTGGTTCAGTCTAGTTTCTATTCTGTTGACCAAGTATGTCACTATGGGCAATTGCCTTTGTCATTCGGTGCCTTGGTTTCCCCAGTTGTCAAATGTGAATAAGAATTCTTGCTATGCCTACCTCCAAGGGACCATAGACTTAGACATGGAAGAGATCTCAAAGGATCATCTAGCCCAACCTCTATTGGTCCATCAGAAATACATATGTCACTCACATTTCATATATGTCATATCACTCATTTCCATTCATCCATCATCTTTGGATTAAAGATAAAAGGTAGAGAGTGCTAATCAGGGCAACTGGCTTGGAATGGTATGATGGAGGAGAGAGCATTTTATAGGTAAGGAAACTGAGTCACAGGGAGGTTGCCTTGTGACTTGGCCAAAGTCATTCTGCTGCTAAGAGAGAAAGCCAGAATTCAAACTATGGTCCTTTGACCTACCATGAAACTAGCCTCTAGGGATGGTGTAAGGATCATATGTGGTGCTTCATTGACATCTGCTACATATCTTGTCCTTTTATGGGGAGAGTTCCAGGTTCAGATCTTTCCTTCAAGACCCCTTTAGAATTTAGGAACATAGAATTTAGAGCTGAGCACGATCTCAGAAATGATCTAGTCCAATCCTCTCCTATGAAGGACGAAACTGAGGCCCAATGGGAGAAAAATAACTTAAGATCACAGGAGCTAGAAAGGATCTTAGAAATCATCTTATGTTTACCTTGCATATACCAATATATGTTATTCTGTCAATAGAATATAAATTCTTTGAGAGTAGCTGTCTCAGTCTTGTGTTTCAAGCCGAATGCCAAATTCTTGGTATGTACTTAATAAATGATTGTAATTGATTTATTGATAGAGTTTTACAGGTGAGGAAACTGAGGTCAAAAGAAGTAAAGTGAATTGTCCAAAGTCACAAAGGTAATAATGGTTACAAGAACCAAGATTCAAACCCAGGTCCTTTCAATTCCAAATGCAGTAGTTTTCAGTGAAGGTTCCTGAAGATCAACCATGAAGGAAATAAATGCCTTGGAGATATGAGATCACTTCTTGTGTACAATGTATACAATGCGTATGTTTATAATCATTTGCATGCTGCCTTCCCCATTAGATTGTGAGATCTTTGAGAGTGAAGACCATGTTTTTTTGCCTTTCTTTATAACCCTAGTACTTGGCCTGATGAATAGTAAACACTTAATAATTGCTTGCTGAGTGATTGACTGCTCTTTCTATTGCCCCTCAAATTGCAGTAAATGGATTCCTCTTGTAGCTGTTCCCATCTTCTTGTCTTCTAGTATCCTGGAGAAGAATGTACCCACTTTGGGATTCCTTCTTTAGGGAAGGAAAGAAACACATATTTGTTGTTTATTATGTGCTAAGTAAGCACTTTACAAAAATGATCTCACAGGATCTCACAACAACCCTGGGAGGTAGGTGCTATTACTATCCCAATTTTACAGTTGAGGAAACTGAGGCAGACACAGATGAAGTGATTTGGTCAGGGTCACACAGCTAGGAAGTGTCTGAAGTTAGAATTGAACTCAGCTCTTCCTGACTTGAAGCCTTGCAGTCTAGCCACTGAATCACCTAAAGAAGCTACTGTAAGGCTCCCAGGGCTTGGGAAAAAAGGAAGGTGAGGTGGATCCATTTGACATGTTGTGTCATGCTTCTCCAGAGGCAGCAGTATGACAAATAAATTAGCCATAGGCTCCTGTAACTCCCCCCTCTCCCCAAGCCTACATGCACCCTTTAACAGGATATACCCGTGTGAGTGTGTGAGCATTGAGAAGTCACTCCGGATTTTATATTGTTTTGGGATTAGGGCAGGAGTTTGGGGGCCTGAGGAGGTCAGGCACTTCATGGACTCATTCAACATTTACTGAACACCTCAGTGTACCTAGAACTGTGCTGAGTGCCCTGAGACATACAAAACTGAATTAACGTCGAGTCCCCACCCTCAAAGAGCTTATAATTTAGCTGGACAGATAAGATTTGAGAAGCTAGGTACCATTTCATGTATGATTCTTAGGTCTGAGATTCTCAAGGCATGGAGAATCTGCGGACACAACTTGGAGGTTTTCCCACTTCTGCTGTTCCTACACCTTGACCATTATGTCACCCTTCCATTGTATCCTCCCAAAAGGACCTTCAGAGACCTTGGTCCATGCAGTCCTCACTGGGAGTGCTTCCATAGCCCACTATACCTAGTTGGCCTCAGATGGACCCCTGACCATGCCTCTTCCCAGCCAACTTCCTGCCATGTTTTCCCATCATCCCTTGACCCATTTTCCATTTTTTGCTCTAGGAACAATAATCAAATTGGTAATAGTGCTGCTTCAACCAACTTGAACTTTAGTTCCACTCACCATCCCTGTGACTTCTCAGACTGACAACCATATAATAAAACTAATATCAGAATTTCAAAAGATGAGTCCATTTTTCAAGGACAAGTTTAGAGTCATTAAAATAATTTATAATTTTCCCTAAGGCATCTAGTCTACTACTTTCTGTATTTTCCCCTAGGTTTAAGTCATTACTTATATTGTGTCTACCTAATAAATATAAACATATATGCATAGATATTTGTAATATATAAGTATACAGATACATATAATAAACATGTATGGATATATACCATGTATATAATGTGTGTGCATGCATGTATGTATATATACATATACACATATACTGAAGGATGAGTATTATAGGTTGCCTACTTGCATGTCAAAATATGGACAATGGGCATTCTTTATCCACTTGACTATCCCTGTGTGCATGGTTAGATCAAACTCTTTTGAATGGATAATGAATCTCATTTAGAAGTCTGTCTAGTACTTGATTCAATACAAGGTAGTTTGGGGAGACAAAGAACATTAACCACTGGGAATCAGAGGAGGTTTCATGGAAGAAGCAACTTCTGAAATGAATCTTGAAAAACTAGAAGAATCATAGCAGCCAGGGATGAGGAAGGAGGACATTCTAGGCAGGGAAGTAAACAAGTATTTATGAAGGAAACACACTTTTATTAAGTGCTTACTATGTGCCATACATTGTGGTGTCTGAAGCACTGGGGATATTAATACAAGAGAGACAGTCCCTGCCCTTAGGGAGCTTACATTCTAAAGAGAGATGACAACACAGGAAGGGGAAAACCAGGGGAGGAGGGACACAAGGCAGCTAGTGCTACTTTGCATGGGATCATGGTTTTAAAGTCTGGAAATGAAGAACAGAGCTAGGAGGGGAATGAAGGGTGGCTTGGCTCCTTCCATAAAATTATCTGTGCAAAGGCATGGAGAAAGGAAATGGAACTTTGAATTCAGGGAATTATTAATAATCCAATTTGGCCAGAACACAGAGGGTGCAAAGTAGAGTAATTTAAAATAAAAAGGGAAAGATAAATTGAAGTTCCATTGTAAAGGGCTTTGAATGCCAGGATACAGAGTTTGTATTTTATCCTAGAGACAATAGAGGGCTCCTGAAGGTTATTATCTAGATTATTGACCTGTAAAACAGCAATTAATTGGATTAGGAGTGAGGAAGAAGGAAGAGTCATACATTTATGACATGGGTGCCTGGGATGATAGTGATTCCCTCAATAGAAATGGGGAGGCTTAAAGAAGGGGAAGTTTTAAGGGGTACAATGATGAACTCCCTTTTGGACACAGGAAATTTGAGATGATGATAGAGTATCCAAATGAAGGTCACAGGATTTCAAAGTTGGAAGGACCACAGAGGCCATCTGTTCTGATTGAGAATCCCCCCTCACACAATCCCTCAGGAATGGACATCAGGCCTCCTGAAACTTGGAAGATGTCAAATGGAAAAGAGCCTACTCCCACTGATCTGTGAGGCAGCTCTCCTTGTCAGGGAGTTTTTCTACATTTTAGACTTAAATCTAATTTTTCTGGTGATTTTTAACCAGTGTTCCTATGACTGCTCAATGGAACAAAGCAGAATAAACCTACTTCCTCCTTCCTATGATATGAAAGCCCTTGGAACATTTGAAGATCACTATCATATTTCCCACAATCTTCTCTTCCCCAGGCTGAAGGCTGAGTTCCTTCTCATGCTTCATATTCAACATAATCTCAGGCCCTTTGCCATCTTGGTTGACCTACTTTGGATATTTTCCTGCTTATCTAAATTCTTCCTAAAATGAAGAGCGCCAAACTGAACAAAATGTCACAGATATGGTCTGTCCAAGGGAGAGACCAGAAAGTCTGTGACTTCCCTAGCCCTGGACTCTGTACTTCCACTGATGCCTCCCCATATTCCATTCTCTTCTTTGACTCTTATATCACATTGTTGACTTAATATTGAACTCACTGCCTGCTGAAACCCTTGGCCAGTATCTCCAATAAACTCTTATATAGCCATGCCTTCTTTGTTCTATATCTGGAAAGATGATTTTTTTTAACCCCAAGATAAGACTTTATATTTATCATTTAATTTCGCTATTTTATGCTTTTCAAAATCATCTTAGGTGGTGGTATGGTAAAGAGGAAGCCTCAAGCCTGGAAAGACCTGAGTTCAAGTCTTGCCTTTAATGTATGTTGATTGTGTGACACTGAGTAGATAAGCATTCAATGCTCTAGCCTAGTAGGTTCAAATTTAAATAGAAACACATAGATCCCTGCCAGTGGCATATTGACCCAAAACCCATGAATGAATACTGTCTATGCTGTATTTGTATTTACTTTGTTTAAACATTTACCAATAATCTTTTAATCTTGTTCACTATACCTTGAGAGTTTTGCCCCTGCATTCTGTTCTACACAACTCTCTCAGACTGAAAATGGCAGAGAAGGTGTCACTCTGAATTTGAAGAGGGAGTTTTCCTTAGCTGGGACGACCCTAGACTAAGATAATCACAGGTCCAGTGCCTTTCCTCCATCATTTCTTAGGTTTGGCCCAGTATTCTAGCCAGATGAGATCTTTTTGGATCCCAATTCTATGATTCAACATGTTGGCTATCCCTCCCTAGTTGGTGTCAACTGTCAATTTGATGAGCATGCCATTCATGCACTATTGCAAGTCAGTGCTAAAAATATTACACAACATAGGGCTAAGCACAGATTCCTGGGTCCCTCCACTGGATCCTTCTTCAACGTTGACATCAAATCATTACTGACCGCTCTTTGAGTCAAGTCTTGTAGTCCATTTTCCATCCATCTAATAGAATTTTTTGTACTCTTATTTAGTATATGGTTCTTTTATTATGCTGTCTATTATATCATATAGCATAACATTTCGTATGGTATGATATGTTTATATGGAGCAATTAGGTAGAGCAATGAATAGAGCACTGGAACTACGACCTAAGTTCAAATGCAACCTCAGACACTTGAATGAATAGAGCACTGGAACTATGACCTAAGTTCAAATCCAACCTCAGACACTTACTAGCTGTGTGATCCTGGGCAAGTCACTTAACTCTATTTGCTTCAGTTTCCTCATCTGTAAAATGAAGATAATAATAGTACCTGCCTCCTAGGGTAGGTTGTGAGGATAAAAGAGATAATATTTATAAAGCACTTAGGACAGTGCCTGTCAGGTAGTAAGCATTATATGAATGGTAGCTGTTATTGCTATTCTAATTAAACGCGTTATAATATATGTACATATAATACTATGTTGTATTGTCTGTTATATGATATACCATATCACATTATATTGCTTCGTATCATTACATGACACTACTGTTTATGATGTGATATTACATTATATATTATGTTATGTCATGTCATATGTTATGTTATTTTATGTTTTAGACTATATTTCTTTGCATTATATAATATCATATAATATCACATCTCATATATCATACATAGGATAGGGACTGGACCTGTCATTTCCTCAATGTAGGGAAGCCCTGGATAAGTAAACTCTTTCTACCAAAATAGGGAGGTATCTACTCTGTAACTTACAGTCATAGAGTTGCCTGGAACATTGGAAGATTGAGTGGCTTGTAGAGGTCCATAGAGTCAATTTGGGTAGAAGGTGGGACTTGAATCCTGCTCTTTCTGGTTCTCAGGCCAGCTCCCTATTTACTCTGTTATGCTGTCTTTATTCTATCTGCTTCTGTTTTATTTGTATTCTATCATCTTGAAACCAGTGAGCATGAAAAAGATGGCAAGTAAAATATTAATTGTTCATGTCATATGAGAGTCCCTTAAAGGAGCAAGGGATATTTAGTCTGCAGAAGAGAAGGCTGGAGAAAGAAAGGTGGGGGAAGGGGGATAGAGCTGGGCATGAGAGCTATCTTCAGATATTTGGAAGACAATCCTCTAGAAAAGGGAACTGTTTTATTCTATTTAATCCTGGAGGGCAGAAGCAGAAGGAATGGGTAAAAGTTGCAAAAAGCCAAACTTAGGCTTGCCATTCAAGAACAACAAAAGCCTTTCTTCTCATTAGAGTTTCCTCAGAATGGAATGGACTTTCTCTAGAGAGTCACCCTGCCTCCCCTCCCCCCAGAAGGTTTTAAGCAAATGTTGTATGACCACTCTATTGAGATGGGGAATGTTTTCCAAGTATTGATTGGACCAGATGGCTGCTGAGGAAGGCTCTTCCAATTCTAAAATTCTGAGATTCTGTGCAATTTATATACATACATACGTACATGTATGTATATGTACATATACACACATGTGTGTCTATTGCACATATATGTCTCTATATATGCATATATAATGTTTTAATTTTAAGAACATCCACATTACTCAAGGACTTTTTCATACATATGTATATATCAGTATTTATATCTATCAAGAAAGACTGATAGAACTTGTGGACCACTAAAATCTCCAGATCTTTTTCTGTTTAATCCAATTCAACAATTAAAAAATAATTGCTTGTTTAATTAAACTGAAACTTTTTTGAAAGAGCTGCCATTGTTTAGCTCTACACCATCCCCCCCATATTTGTACTTGTGAAGTTTAATTTTTTAAACCCAAGCAGATGGCTTGATATATATCCTTGGGACATTGCATCGTAGCAGACTAGAGGACAATGGGCAGATCAGATAGGAGCAGGCTGGAGAGTTGGAGAAAAAGGCTGCATTGGGAGTGAGAGGTTCTAGGTTCATATCCCAGTTCTATCATCTTACAACCTGTGTGACCTTTTAGCAAGTCACTTAATGTCTTTGAGTCTCAGTTTCCTCATCTGTTAAAAAAAAAAAAAGAGGCTGGATTCAGTGACATCTATGGTCTCTTTCACATTGAAATCTGTAATTCTATAAGATGGAAGATAAGTTTGGGGACAGGCTTCAGGGGTGGGGGCAAACTGAATGCCAATAAAAAGCAATCCCTCCATTCTTAGTGCCTTCCCTCGGCTAATTATCTCCAACTTACCCTGTTTCATCTTGTTTGTATGCAGTTGTCTCTTCCATTAGATTGTGAGCGCTTTGAAAACAGGGTCTATTCCCCCAACTCCTTTTCATATACCTAGTGCTTAGCATAGTGCCTGGCACATAGTAGGTATTTAATAAATGCTAGTTGACTGATTATGCATCATCAATTAGGGAGTAAGGGAACATATCATTTTTTTCAGTTAAGTTCAATATATATTTATTAGATGCTTTCTTTACTAAAAACCAGGCACTATGCTTAGTTTCCCTGGCTTCCTTCAGGGTCAGGTCAAATCCCACTACCTGCAAGAGCCCTTCCCTGATCCTCACAGTTATCAGTACCTTCCACTCTGAGATCATCTTCCATCTATTCCGTCTGCATCTTGTATGCATCTGGTTATTTACATGTTGTCTCCCTCATTAGAATGTACATTCCTTGAGAGCAGGGACTATTTTTTACCTTTCTTTGAATCCTCAGTGCTTAGCACAGTGCCTGGCACATAGAAAACATTTAAATGCTTCTTGACAAAGCCTCCTTGTTGGTCAATTACCAGGTTATTCCAATATTTATTCAAAGTTCCAGGCTGAGCCACAGAACGTATGACTCACGAGACATATTTCTAGCTCTCAACTCAGATGTTCCTTCCTCTCCTGGGGATGAAAAGGGAGAGAAAGTTTGATGAAAGGGACAGAGTATGGTTGGCAATTCACAGCAAAGTACAGGAACCACAGTGACATGGAGTAGATGATAATCAAAGGAGAAGGTTTAAGAATGTTTGAACAGCCAGTCAAAAATTTAGCATCACTGGGGAAAGAGTTCTCTGTGGGAATGCCCCAGGGATTAGTGCTTTACTGTTCAACACATATCAGTGTTCTGGATAAAGGCATGGCTGGCATCCTTATCAAAGTTTTAGATGACACAAAGGACACAAAAGAAGAATGGGCAACACAGTGGATAATAGATGTGGAATCCAAAAAGATCTTAACAAGCTACAGCATCTGCCTGAATCTAGTAAGATGAAACTTAACAGCATGAAAGTAAAGTCTTCTACTAAGATTTGAGAAAATAACTTCCCAAGTACAAGATCAAGGAGATATGGAGAGATGGTCATTTTCCTTGAAAAGATTTGGGGGTTTCAGTGGATCACGAATGGAGTCAATGATGAGATGGCAGCCATAAAAGCTATGCAGTCTTGAGCTGCATTAAGAGAGACATTGCTTCTAGGGAAAAATAAGTGATAGCCCTACTGCATTAGGCCCTGATCAGAGACTTTGGGGGATATCATGTTTGATTCTGGGCTCCATGATTTAGGAAGGGCATGAACTGAAGGACATCCACAGAAGGGTGATCAAGATGGTAAAGGGTCTTTGGTTCATGGCATATGAGGGTTGAGGGAAGAAACAATACTTGTTTATTTCCTGGAGAGGATAAGACTAGGAGTGGGAAATAGGATAGCTGCCTTTAAATATTTGATGGGGAGCAAGACTGGACTTGTTTTGCCTAGCACCAGAAGGCAAAACTAAGAGTAATCGGGGAAAACTTCTTAACAATGAAAGCTGTCCCAAAATGGAGTGAGCTGCCTTAGGAGGGAGTGGGTTATCCCTCATTGGAACTGTCTAAGAGAAGCCAGGATGGTCACTTGTCCTGTGGGTTGTAGAGGGGACTCACTTGTTCAGGAATGAGTTGGACTAGAGGTCCCTTCTAGTTCTGAGATTCTGTGATTTCGTGAAGAGATCTTAGCTTATCCCAGCAGGTGGGGGTGAGGTAGAAGGGAGGAAGGGAGGGAGGACCCCACTCCCTCTGTAACTCTGGCCTCTCAGAAGAGAGACAATCAGCGTGATCAGGAGTGTACATGGCAGTGATTAAAATATTACGATTAACTCGGCCCCTGTTCAGCTGGCGGACAGGTTGCAGATGATTAACCCTTATTCACTTGGGAATCCAGCAGTTGGGTTATTGTTGTTTTATTCTTTTTCCTGGGGAGAAAAGGAAGGGGTACGCTGATCTGGGAGGAGTCTTTCAAAACTGCCTGACCAGCACTGCTCCCTTCCCCCAGACACTCCCCTCACCTCATGACATTTTCTGAATCACTCTCCCCATGGGACTACACTTCCAAAGGCCAAAGCAGCATTGATTGGATTACATGACTCTAGGGGAGGAAAAAAAATGCATTTGGATGCTCCTATTCAATAACCTTAAAGGCCCCTTCCATAGCCTTGGCAGTAGAATATGGAAAATGGGACTGTGAGCTGCAATTGTGTGACCCAAATTGTTTTTAATAGCTCCTCTCCACTACTCTCCTTGTGAGTCCTTGCTCATAGAAGAATGTTGGAAATATAATAGCAGCAGACAATACTATTCTTATAGTGCTTTAATTTTGTTTTTTTTAAACCTTTTAATTGTTGTTGCTCTGTTCTATTTTTACTTTGGCTTCATTTCCACCCATTGAGCCACACATTGTAATAAAGTCTGGTAGTCTGTTTATGCAATGATCTATACCCAAAGTCTTTCCCTCTGCAAAGAAGGAAGAAAAGTACATTTTCTTATCTCTTCTTTAGGACCTTTGATCAATATAATGATATAAAGATTGATTTTTTAAAAATTCTTCTCATTCACATTGCTGTAGCCATTATATATAGATATAGGTAGATAGATAGATATATATAGAGTTTTCCCTTGGTTTTTCTTATTTTACTCTGAATTGGTTCGTAGAAATCTTCCCACGCTTCTCTGAATTCTTCATATGTATCTTTTATTATGGTACAACTGTATTTGATTGCATTTATGTGTCATCACTTGTTTAGTCATTCTGAAGTCAACCAATCCATCAACAAGAATGAAGTAAGTGTGTCAGATACTGAGCTAGGTGGGGAAGATGCAAAGATGAAGAATGAATCAATCCCTACTCTCAAGAATTGTATATTCTAACCCTCTGAAGGGCATGTACTTTGTTTCCAGTTCTTTAGTAACCAGGCTTGAAACTTAAGGTATCCTCTTTGATTTTATACTCTCGATTCCCCCCAACACTGTGTTCAATCAGTACTTTCCAGGGATGTACACATTGATAATAAGGTTGATGCACATATTGCCAGAGCTAGCTCAATGTTTGGGAAGCTCAGAAGGAAAATATAGGAGAGAAGAGTTATTAGACTTCTGAAGAGTCCACAGTGCTGACCTCATTGTTGTATGCCTGTGAAATCTGGACAGTTTGCCAAAGCCATGCCAGGAAACTGAATCACTTCCATTTGAATTGTCTTAGGAAGATTCTGAAGATCACCTGGCAGAATAAGGTACTAGACACTGAAGTCCTCGCTTAAACTAAACTGCCAAGCATTCAAACTCTGCTTCAGAGAGCACAATTCTAATGGACTAGCCATGTTGTTCAGATGCAAAATGTATGCTTGCCATAAAAACTATTTTATGGAGAACTCACACAGGGCAAGTGTTCACATGGTGGTCAGAAGAAGAGATACAAGGACACTCTCAAGGTCTCTCTCAAGAACTTTGGAATTAATTGTGTAACATGGGGGACACTGGCATAAGACCACTTAGCATGGTATGCCCACATCAGAGAAAGTGCTGTGCTCTATGTGCAAAGCAGAACTGAAACAGCTCAAAGGAAATGCAGGATGCACAAATTTGGAGAATCCACCCCAAATGTTCACATGGACTATTTTTGCCTGACCTGTGGTAGAGCATTCTGAGTTTGTATTGCTCTGCTCAGTCACAGTTGGATACATTGAAACTTGACTTTAGTGTAGTGATGTCATTTTGGTCCTCTTTAACAACGAAGGACAACAGCCAACCAAACAATCTTGAATCTTATTATTTTGATTATATCTCTCAATATGGCCTCTTCTGTCCTCTGACACTGCTTTCACCTTAGTCCAAGCCCTTATCACCTCATCCCTGGACTACAGCAAAAGCCTACTGCTAGGTGTGTCTGCTTCAGGTCTCTGTCCACTTCAGTCTATCCTCCATTCAGATGTCAAATTGATCTTCTTAAAGCCCATCCCGACCAGGTCACCTCCTGATTCAATCAACTCCAGTGGTCCTTTATTGTCTCTGGAATCAAATATAAGATTCTCTGCTTGACTTAAAAAGTCCTCCATAATCTGGTGCCTTCCTGCCTTTCCAGTTTTCTCACACTTCATACTTCCTCTCTCCCAATGCAAGCTTTGAGTCAGTGACAGTAGTTCCCTTGTTGTTCCTCAAACAAAACCATTTATCTCCTGACTGAGTATTTTCACTGGCTCTCTCCCATACTTGGAACTCATTTCACTGCCTCTTAGTTTCCCTGGACTCTAATTCTCAGATAACACCTCTGCAAGAAGTCTTTCCCAGTTGCGGCTACATGGCACAGTGAACAGAGCACTGACCCTGGAGTCAGGAGGACTTGAGTTCAAAATTGGCCTCACACACTTAAAACTTACTAGCCATGTGACCTTGGGCAAGTCACTAAATCCCAATTACCCTGCCTTTGCCCCTCCAAAAAGCAAAAAAAAAAAAAAAGTCTTTCCTAGTCCTCTTTAATCTTAGTGCCTTCCTTCTGAGACCAACCTCAATTTGTACTGTAACTCCAATTGATGGTTTGGATGTTGTCTTTCTCATCAGACTGTAAGATTGGATTTTGTCTTTCTGTTTTTCTTTATATCCCCAGTGCTCATGACAGTTCCTGACCCTTAGCAGGTGCTTAATAAATGCTACATGATTGATTGACCTTCAACTTTTTAAGGTTTACAAAGCATTTTCTTTCAGGGCTCCTGGGATTTAGGGAGCTCAAATGTTATTGTACCCATTTCACAGATGAGGAAACTGAGGCTCAGCACTGAAGGTGTGTGACCCAAAGTCACACAGCTGAGAAAGTGACAGAGTTGGAATTCAGACCTATGTCTTCTATGCCATATTTATCCCTGTGAACTGACATTCTGTGACCCTCTGACACAAATGAAAGTTATTTTGAAGAGAGAGATCTAGAAGAAAGGCATCTTAGTTTGGGGGAAAGAATGTTGGCTGCCAAGTCAGGGAGCCTGGGTTCAAGTCACAACCTGTTTGGGTCTATTTTCCTATAAGTAAAATGAGGAGATCGGACCAGATGGCTTCTGAGGTCCTTTTCACCTTATGTATTAAGTACCTAATATGTTCCAGGCTGTCCTGGGAGTTGAAAATCAATTGATAGTACCTACTATGTGCCTATTGTGGTGCTTAGTACTGGGGACACAGAGACAAAAGCAACTTCACCCCATTTCCTGATTTCACTCTATCTCACCCTTCCATTGGGCCCCTGGAACCTCCTTCTCTTGTTAACAAACTGCACTTCATATTAGACCAGCAAATTCCCTAGGGAGTGACTTTGGATTTAATTTTTTCTTATTTAGTTTTCTGTTTACATATCATTTCACCCCTAATAGACTATCAGCTTCTGGAAGGCCAGGGCTGTTCACTTTTTGTCTTCCTGTTCCCTAGAGTCCAATATAGTATCTGGCACAAAGTAGGTACTTAATGAATGTGTGTTGGATTGAATTGTTGAATTACTTTCCAAGCACTAACCTTTGACTAGAATGAACTCACACAGCCTAATTTCAATCCAGGAAAGGATGCCTGACTCAGTTATAATAGCTGAACCTTAACTCAGGGAGAAAACTCAGGCTTTGGTTTTTCTCATCTGTGAAATGGGAATGATGAATTTTGTACCAGGCAATTAAGAACCTCTGGACTCAAGCAGTTGTGAGCAGGCCCTCTGGCCATAGACAGATGGCAGAGTTTATTGGGAGAGAAGGGACATGCACAGACTATTTCCTCAGGTGGCTAAGCAGGACTGAGTGTGATTAGGGGCTCAATATTGCCTCTAATGCACTGCATGTTGGGAAATCCAGGACTGGGTGATTTACCCGAGGCCTGCCTCCAATGACTCCACAGGGGTACCTAGGGCACAGCGAGCTCATTTCTGTAACAGGTTTACACTTTTATCAAGTGCCCAATTAACCAGCACTCAGACCATCAACAGTGCAGCTTCGAGCAGATGGGTCCCAGCTCGAGAGCCCTCTCCTGACTGCTGAGCCCATCCCTGAGCAGCTTGCCCCACTTTGTACTTCTTCCATCACTCCAGAAGCCACTCCCTTTACCCCAGATGTCTATGGAGCCTCTACACCCTGTGAACAGCTGGAGAGGAGGCCTAGACCCAGAGCATACATAGCCTGCTTCCTCTTTGTTGGTTTCATGGGCTAACCTTCCTCTGGTTCATGAAGAGGGTGAACTAAAGCTTAGTCAGGTGAAGAGACTTGCCCATGATCAGAGGACTAGTGAGTTTCAGAGGAAGCATTTGAAAGCATTCAATCAATTAACAATTTATGTGCAGCGATTCTAGGGATTCTAGTGTAAGTGATACATGGTCCTTGACCTCAAGGAATCTGCATTCTACTGGGATGGTGGTGCATGTGTGTTCTGATAAGTAAATATGGCTCAACTGGGCAGAGATTACCTCTGATACTTATTCCCACACAGAAGCAACTACAGAGCTATTTGTGGGAAAGTGGGAATAACAAGTAATGGCAATGCCTTACATGGATACATACATACACACACATACATACATACATACACATATGCATACATGGAGAGGTGGTAGATAGATATGTAGATAATAGATCAATAGATATGAAGAGAGATGATAAATTGATGATAGAACACTTACTATTACTAAACATGGGAAATACAAATAAGACAGTCCCATTCTCAAGAAGCTTACATTTTAATGAGAGAAAACAACACATAAAAGGGACCTGGGAAGCAAGGAGAGGAGAATGAAGGTTGAGGTAAGATAAAAAAAAAGTCCAGAATCAAGAAACTGAAGAGAAGTGATCATGAATGGTTTGGACAGTTTCTTATAAAGAATGGTCCTGGATAGAAAGTCACTCATCAAAGGAGGGGATTAAAGGGGTGAGAAGCCCACTGGAAATGTAGATTTGGGAAGCAACTGAAGAGAGATGATAGTGGATTCCATGGTGGGATCAAGTCTATATCGAAACCATGCTAACAGTGAAACCACTATCCCCAGAGATTCAGCATGAGGAAGAGGGTGTCCTCACAGTGTTGTGGAGAATTGATGTTAAACGGTTAAATAGAACTGGGGAACGAGTTACTGGTGGAGAACAGTGGAAGAAACACAATTTGGGAGACTCAAGTCAATGACATTAGAGAAGAGGCACCCCATTCCCCCAGGGGGTTCCCTAAAATCTTAATTGGGGTGATTTAACCAGCCTTATGATGGAGAATAAGAACAGAGAGATGCTCACTACAGCAAGATATATACAAAATAAACACAAAGAGACCATTGGGAATGGTCTCTTGAAGGACAAGGGTTGAGCCTTGAATGGAGTTAGAGGTTTCAAGAAGTAGAGGCGAAGAGAGAGAATATTTTAGGCATAGGGGACAGCATGTGCAAAAGCACAGAGATGAGAGATGGAACATCATATATGGGGGAAAAAAACAAGGCCAATTTGATAGGAGTAGTGTGTATGTGCATGTGTGTGTATATGTGTATATTCATGTATGTGTATGCACATGCATATATGTGTATCTGCTTGTGTGTGTGTGTGTGTGTGTGTGTGTGTGTGGTGCAGGTAAGGGAGGATTAATAGGAAGTATTCTGAAAAGGTAGGCTGGAATCAGATTAGAAATGGCTTTAAATACCAAAACAAAGGAGTGTGCATTTTGTCTTTGAGGCAATGAGGAGACACTGAAACTTCTTGAGCAGAGGAACGGCATGGTTGGGACTCCAATTTGGGGACGTTAATTTGGCAGCTGGGCAAAGGATGGATTGGACAGACAAGATTCAGGGAGACTTACTGTGAAGCTATTATCATCATTCAGGTAAGGGGTGATGAAGGGCCTGAACCAGGCTGGTTGTGTTACAACTAGATAGAAGGGGATGAATGTGAGGAATATTATAGAGGTGGAATTGACAAGATTTGGCAACTGGTTGGATTTGGGGAGTGGGGGGAAGGAGAGTAAAGAGCTGAGGATGATTGTGAGGTTGTGATCCTATGGGGCTGACAAAATGATGGTGCCCTTGACAGAAATGGGGAAGTTTGGAGGGAGGGAGGGATGAGATTAGGGGAAAGGATAATGAGCTCCATTTTGGCCATATTGAATTGGAGATGCCAATGGGATTTCCAGGCAGAGATGTCCAGCAGGCAGCTGGTGATGCAGTATTTGAGCTCAGCAGAGACTGGGGCTGGAAATATAGATTTGGGAAGCATCTGCATAGAGATGATAGCTGACTCCATGGGAACCAATGAGATCACAAGAAAGAGAATATTGAGATTGAAGGAGAAGGGAAATGTTTAGTATGACTTCAGGGGACGGTTGTGGTGCAGCAGAAAGAGTCTGATGCTAGACTCTAATGACATGAGTTCATATCCTGTCTCCGGTGCAACCTTGGGCAAATGACTTAAACTCTCAGACTCTATTTCCTCATCTGTGAAGTGAGAGGGGTGGACTACATGACCTATGAGTTCTCCTCTAGCTCTAAATATATGATTCTATCACTGAAAGTATGAATATTTGTTAGTCAGCCAAAAAGTATTTATTAAATGCTTATTGTGTACTAGGCATTGGGGATTTCCACAAAGGAAAAGCCATGGTTCCTGTCTTCAAGGAGCTTACATTCTAATGGAGGAAGCTGCATGTAAATAACTAGTTACATGACAATATATACAGAATAGATGGAAAGCAGGAAGGCACTCAGAGGGGAAAGCATTGGCATCTGGGAGGGAGTTGGCAGGACAGGTCTCCTGAAGAGAGTGGACTCTGAGTTGAGTCTTGAAGGAAGCCAAAGAAAGGTAGCTGTGAAGGTGCAGAACATTCCGGATGTGGATGACAGTCAGTGCAAAATTATGGAATCGGGAGATGAGTATGATGGTTGAGGAAGTAGACTATAAGTAGTCTAATGTAGCTGAGTCATAGAGTACGTGATGGAGACCCAAATGTAAGAAGACTGGAAAAGTAGGAGGTGCTAGGTTATAACAGATTTAAATGCCAGAGGAGTTTATAATTGATCCTGGAGATTCTAGGGAGATACTGGAACTGGGATGAATGGTCAGACCTTGGAAGCTGAATGGAGAATGAATTGGAGTGGGGGAAGACTTGGGTCAGGGAGACCAGCTAGCATACAAGGCCATTGTAATAATCATGGTGAGAGATGATAAACTTGGGTGAGAGCTGTGTGAGTGGAGAGGAGGGGACATGGGCAAGTGATGAAAAGTAGAAATGAAAAAAAATGGAAAAATATGAAGAAAAGATGAAAGTAGAAATAGCAAGATTTGGCAATGGATTGGTTATGTGGGGTGAATGAGAGTGAAAAATTGAATATGACACCTAGGTTGTGAGCCTGGTGACTAGGGAGATTTTGGTATACTGGACAGTAAAAGGAAAGTTTGGAAGTAGGATTTGGAGAAAAGATAATGAGTTCAGTCTTTGACTGGTTGAGTTTGAGTTGCTGGAGGGCCATCCAGTTTGAGATGTTCAAAAGGCATATGGATTTGGGCTCGCTTGTGTTTTCATGTACTGTCTATCTCCTCCTCTCTGTACTGACTATAGTGGTCTAAGGATAGGTCACATGGAAGCTCTGAGCAGGGGTTTCCAGGTTGGAAGGCAATTTGATGCAGAAAGAGGGAGATGGATTTTCTGGCTGCACTGAAGGGAGTACGAAACTGGCAGGAGTGTGAGCAGAGGATGCCAGGTGGATGTGGACACATTCCAGAGCCAAACCAGGGACTCTGGCAGTGGAGGCTGGGCGTGAGCTAGTTTGAAGTTGTTACAGAGCTTGCCAGTGCTGTGTGAGAGATAGGAATGCTGGAAGAGGGAGGAAGTTGATGGATCCAGCTAGACACCATCAATAGTATTTGATACTGAGATGAAAGCCTTAGTTCCACATCAGGACCCATGACTACTGTCCAATGAAGAGGTTGTATTCTATGGTCTCTAAGGCTCCTCCCAGCTTTATCTATCATTAGGAGTCAAACCTTAAATATGTCATGTAACCTTGGGCAACGCATAAAACATTTCTGCCAATCAAAAATGGGTGTGGCTGAGGGCATTGATGCCAAATGTCTTCTCTGCGCAGCTTCGTATCCTATTGTAGGTTGTTGACTGGTCTTACTGAAGAAGAGGCTTCCCTATGGCTCATACCTCCACTAGCTTCTCCTAAAATATTTTTCCTCTAATTATGTAGCTACGAGAACTCTTGAAATGAATAAAAGAGGGTCCAGTAATGATATTAGCTAACATTAGTGTGAGCAGAGGTGTGCAAAGTGCTTTATGTTTCTCATCTTATCCTCACAGGCACCCAATGAGGTAGATACTATTATTTTCTCCACTTTACAGATGAGGAAACTGAGGTTAAGTGATTTGCTCAGCTGGCCTTACACAGTTAGCAAATATCTGAATCAAGACTTGAACTCAAGTCTTCTGGCTGTAAATCCATGATCCTATGACCTATTAACTCTCTGACCCTGGGCAGGCCACTTATTAATATCTCTGTACCTCAGTGTCTTCATCTGTAAAATGGAGGTAATAACAACACTTACCTTGTAGGATAGGTAGTGTGACTCAAATGAAAAAGGCAGTGACTATTATCAACATTAAAGCACTATATTAATTACAGCTCTTTATCTGATTTCTTTTTCAGTCCTCTGCTGAAATATACATATATATATACACACACATACATATGTATACACACATATATGTATATGTGTATATATACACATATGTACACACACATATATATGTCTTCTGAAATGTAAATGTAAAGTGCTTTGCAAACCTTAAGGTGTTAGATGGATGGATAGATGGATGGATAGATAGATAGATAGAGGGATGGATGGATGGACAAATAGATGGATAATATTTGTCAAGTGCATTGAAAATCTTAAGGCACTAAAACAGATAGACAGACGGATGGATGGACAGACAGAGAGACAGACAGACAGATGAAAGATAGATAAATAGATATAGTAGATAGATAAAATTGATAGATAGAATGGATGGATGGATAGATAGATAGATAGATAGATAGATAGATAGACAGATAGACAGACAGACAGATAGATAGATAGATAGATAGATAGATAGATAGATAGATAGATAGATAGATAGACAGACGGATGGATGAACGGATGGATGGATAGATGGATGGATGGATGGATGGATGGATGGATGGATGGACAAATAGATGGAGATTTCTCAAGTGCTTTGAAAATCTTAAGGCACTAAGACAGACAGACGGATGGATGGATGGACAGACAGACAGACAGATAGATGATAGATAGATAGATAGATAGAGTAGATAGTAGATAGATAGAATTGATAGATAGAATGGATAGATAGATGATAGATAGATAGATAGATAGATAGATAGATAGATAGATAGATAGACGGATGGATGGACGGATGGATGGACGGATGGATGGATGCATGGATGGATGGATGGATAGATAGATGGATAGATAGATAGATAGCTTGGTGTAGCATTTATTAAGTGCCAGGCACTGGGCTAAGTGTCCTAGATACAAAATACAAACAAAGAGTTTCTCCCTTGCAAGTGCTTATACTTAACATGAGAAACCAAAACATAATGAGGAGCTGTGGGGAAGGAGAGGGCACTGGTTGAGGACAACGCAGCTGATGAGGAGGTGGAATACACAAGAAAGTGAGCAGGAAGTGATGAGTGCTGTGTCTTAGGTTCCTTAAGTCTCTGTAAAAGACTTACAGATGATGGAAGTGTTGAATTGCTATTGTTTTAAAATCATTGAAACAGAAATGAGTTATTTCCTTCCTTTTCACAATTGTGGTAACTTACATTTAAATGAGCTTTTAAAGTTTGAAAAGCACTTGCCATACATAACTATCACCTCATTTGTGTCTCCCTACACTCAGTGGGGTTGAGACTAGAGTTCTTACTCTCCCCAAAGTTAGAGACTAAGAAATCAAGACTCAGAGGAGTGTAGTGGTTTGGGCCTGATTCCACAGCTACTCTATGTTGAAGGTAAGATTTTAACTCAAGTCTTCTTGGCCATGGTGCAGGACTCTATCCACCATATCCTGCTATCTTTTGCATGCCGATCACAACCCTTCCGTATCTTCTCATTTGACCAATTCTTCAATTCTTGTCACTGACTTTCCAGAAGTTCTCCACAGATGATCCACTCTACTTGCTGTAAGACTTCCTCTGGTTCTTCTATTACCTTATAAATGGAGCTGCAGTCTTTGGTTTCTCCCACATGCCTTTCCTCAGTCTTACTCCGTGATCAGCCTCAGTCCTTTGCTGGCCTTAAAAACTGTATATTGATTATGTCTTTAACACCTCTTCTCATGAATAGGTCATCATTCCTACCTACCTTTCCAGGGTTATTGCCCTTCATCCTCATCATGTGTAGTCTACCCTCCAGCTAAAATGGATTTCTTGCTGTACCTCTTATCTGGAATGATCTCCCTCCCTGTTTCTATTTCTTAGAATCCTGTTTCCTTCCAAGCTCAGACCAAACCCCACTACCTAGATGAAGCCTTTTATGATTCCCAAATCCCATGTCCTATAACTTCTTTAACCATATAATCTTATGTTTATGTAAAGTGTGTGTTGCTCATATGAAAGGAATATTTCCACATGGGATGTCTATCCATGCCTCCCCTCAAGCTGTCTGTCTGCCTATTTAGACACATGTAGAAAATTTTGGCCTCAACCTATCCTTTCACTCTTTTGGTACTGGGGATTCCTTAAAGGCAAACACCCCAGGATAAAGTTCAGAGATCAAGGAGTCAGGGCTCCTGCAATGTTCCCTGGAATCTCATGTTTCTTTCTTTCTTTGCTCTTGAAAGTTTCTGCACAGAGTTGATTTATCTCTCTGCCAATTAGGAGAGTCTTATGAAAAATGCTCTAGGCTTAAAACCTGGTGTAGACATGTACTAATATACCTACACATGTCTGTCTCTTTTCTTCTCCTTCTTGTTCTCCTCTTCCTCCTCCTTTTCTCTCTCTCTCTCTCTCTCTCTCTCTCTCTCTCTTTCTCTCTCTCTCACATGTGCACGCGCATGCACACACACACACACACACACACACATTTCCATTGATAGACTGATCTCCTTGAGGTCAGGGACCATTTCAATTTTAAGTCTTTGTTTCCCCACTGCTTAGTACATGGCAGATGCCAAATGTTTGTTGATCGACTGCTTGGTAGTTTGTTCACATCCACTATGCCTCCTGACTTTACTATGGACTCAAATCCATGACATTTTATTTAGATCAGAGAGTTTGTTCGCATCAGACCAATGATTACACTGGCAGAGAAAACCGGATAAGGTAACTCCCTCTAGCAATGCAGTTTAGCTCTGAGATTTATAGTCTTAGAGAGTTTCCTGGGGGCACTGTGAGGTTAAGTGATTTGCCCATCCAGGATGTCAGAAGTGAGACTGCATAGCGGTGACCTAGGATAGCTAGCCTTAAAGTCAGAAAGGCAAAGGGGAAAGGGAGCAAGCAGTCAGACACTACTAGGTTCCAAGCAATGTACTAAGGGCTTTATAATATTATCTCATTTGATCCTCACAATGACTCTTGGGGTTAGGCTCTGTTATTAACCCCATTTTATAGTAGAGGAAGCTGAGGCTGACCCATATTAGAGAATATACAAAGATAGTAAGCCTGGTATAAGTGGCAAGAGTTCTTAGACTGAAGTCAGAGATGACCTGGGTTTGAATCTCAGTTCCATTACTTATGAGACTTTGTGTGAGTCACTTAATTTCCATGATCTTCAATTTCTTCATCTGTAAAATCAGGAGGTAGGACTAAATGGTCTCTGAAGTCTCTTCAAGCTTTAGAGCTGTGATCCTGGAATCCTATGCTTTCATCCCCCTGAATGTTCACTTCTCTTAAACAAGGTAGTTGAATTAGATAACCTCTAAGGTCTTTTTCAGGTCTGCATCCTATGATCCTAAGGCAAAGTTCTTGACCTCAATCAACTTATAGCCTTAGAAGGGGAATTGTACATGAATAAGTATGACACAAACCACACACACACACACACACACACACACACACAATCTCTGGTTTTCTACAGTGTGGGAAACTCCTGTGATTAGATATGAGGTCACAAATTATCCATAACTTACTAGAGAAGTCCTAGGTGCATGAGTCACATAGAATTTGAGTGATCTGCTGAAAGCCATACAGCTGGTGAATGTTAGAAGTATTATTTGAACATATTGTACCCAAACCCAAATCCTAGGTCACTACACATCACCTGATTTGTGGCCCACCATTAAGCTCCTTTTGTATTTCTGTCTTTGTCTCTATCCTATACCCTGTAATAGCTTGAAACAGCTTAAGGCATGCCTGGGCATTGCTCAAGACTTAGTCTCCTGCCCACTCCTTCCTCGAATCAGCATTCTATATATTCTCCTTGAATCAGCATAAGTGTACAAGGTTCGGCTCAGGGTTATGGTGTAATGTAGAGACCACCCTGTCCTGTTCCACTGACCAAGCAGGGTCCCCACACCCTTCACCCAGAGCATGACCCCGGCCAGTTCTGGGGAGTTCCAGTCCCCCTTACTCCATGACCCTCCACCCTGTTCTGGAAAGCACTGACTATGATCGTCCACCCTGTACCCTCCACCCTATTCTAGGAGGGACCCCAAATCACAGGAAGATTGCACCCTTGTATCCTTGCACCATATTCCCAAATTAGCCCTGAGCTATAGATCTAACCAATGGCTGTTCTTTGCTTCTGTACATCATGGCTTCTGCTAGCTCCCCTCCCTGATTGTGGTTTTTGTGGTTTTAGCCTTTATAACCAAAGCCTGTACCCCCAGTGGATACTACCAATTTGAGTTTACACTCTGGTAGTCATGAGCGTAATCAATAAATCCACACCCACATTTACCTTAAACCCAGGTCGTGGCTCACTCTTATTCTCTGCACAACAAACCCACACGTTTATGACTCTAATCCCATCACCCTGTATATTACACTAGATCATGTAATCAAATAGAATATGAGTGCAGTGATTCTCCTTGTGTGTATCTTGTTTATACATAGGTATTTGCACATTATTTCCCTTGTTAGCTCTTCAAGAGCAAGGACTGTCTTTTGCCTTTCTTTGTATCTCCTGTGCTTAGCACAGTGACTATTATAGCATAAATGCTTAATAAATGCCTTTTGTTGTTATTGTTGATGATGACCTTAAAAAGTGAGGTGCTGGGGTAGCTAGGTGGTGTAGTAAATAGGGCACTAGCCTTGGAGTCAGTAGGAGCTGAGTTCAAATCTGGGTTCAGACACTTGACACACTTACTAGCTATGTGACCTTGAGCATGTCACTTAACCCCAATTGCCTTGTCTTCCCCTTCCAAAAACAAACAAACAAAAAAGCAAGGTACCCTGGAAATTCATGAGTTCAAAATCACACATTGGAACCTAGAGTCTCTGACTTCTAATAGTATTCAAAGAATTATTAAATAAATAAAGAGTATTTATTAAGTGCTTACTATGTTCCAAGAACTATTCTAATTGCTGGGAGTATGAATAAAATGTAAAGATAATCTCTGTCCTCAAGGAGCTTATATACTAATAGGGGCACACAACACATATATGGAAGTGGTGACCAAGGACTGATATTTTGGTTTGGAACATGATGGAGATAGTGAATGGAACCAGAGGGAAGAAGACTGACACACTCTTTTCAGGAGCAACAGAAACCTTTTTTTTTTTTTTTAATTGACTTGTTTATTTACTTTTAGTTTACAAGATTCAGTTTCACAATCCCTTGAGTTTCAATTTTTCTCCTCTCCCTTCTCCCCCCCTTCCCCCCCCCCCCATGGTGGCGTGCAATCATGTATAGGATCTGCAAATACT
>JAQQSV010001069.1:0-38174 GCA_028646515.1 Pseudochirops corinnae
TAGGATTAAAACCAAGAATCACCTACCCAGCAAAACTGAGTATAATGTTTCAGGGGAAAATATGGTCATTCAATGAGGTAGAGGACTTTCAAGCATTCTTGCTGCAAAAACCAGAACTGAAAAGAAAATTTGACACTCAAATACAAGAAGCATGAGAAGGTAAACATGGAAAAGAAATCATAAGGAACTTGTCAAAGTTGAACTATTTACATGCCAGCATGGAAAAATGATAATTGTAACTTATGAAACTTTTCTCAATATGAGGATAGGTGAAGGGAATATAGATGTATATATATGTATACATACACATATGTTTATATAGGAGGGTATATATGCATGTGAATATATATATATATATATATATATATGAGTGTGTGTATATATGTGGACAGGTATACATAGACAGAGGGCACAGGATCAATTTAATAGGAAAGGATGATGTTTTAAAAGGTGAGATTGAGAGGTGGGAGAGGAATAGAATGAGAGGAGACAAGGAGAGACAGAATGGGGTTAAGCATCTCATATAGAAGAGGCAAGGGATAACTGTTACAATGGAGCGGAAGAACAGGAAGGCAAAAGGGAATGGGTCAACCTTACTCTTATCTAATTTGGCTTAGGAAGGGAATGACATACACTCTAAATTGGGTATCTTGCCCTATAGGAGAGTAGAGGGGAAGAGGATGAAAGGGGGGATGATGGAGGGGAGGGCAGGTTGGAGGGAAGGGTTATTAGAACCACACACTTCTGTAAAGGGATAGGAACAAAGTAGAGAATAGAACAAGTGGAGGGCAGGATAGGATGGAAGGAAATATAGTCAGTCTTTCACATTATGGCCATTGTGAAGATGTTCTACACAACTACACATGTACAGCATGTATTGAATTGCTTGTCTTTCCAGTGGGGGTGGGTGACAAGGGAGGAAGGGAAAGAGTCTAGAATTTAAAGTTCTAAAGTCAAAGGTTAATACACACACACACACACACACAATTATTATTATTTACATTGAACCAGGAAATAAGATATACAGGCATTGGTTTAGGGAGATCCATCTTGCCCTACCAGAATGTCAGAGGGTTGATGGGGGAGGATATAGGAGAAAGCAGATTGGGGGAGGCTGTATACAGTGGGATTGTTGTTTTAGGGTGGTGACTAGGGGAAAGACGGGGAGAAAATTTGTAACTCAATATCTCATGGAAATGAATGATGTAAACTAAAACACATATTAATTAAAAAAAAATATTATACCCCTGTCCTTTTCTGAATCCTTACTCTACTTGACCTCTCTGCAACTTCTGTCATTGTTCTAGGTCACTGCTTGACATCATTTCTCCATCTCTCTTGTAAGTTTAAAAATTTTTCAAGGCCATGTACCTATCTTTATACCTGACTTAGTGATCTAGACAGTACTTTGTGTATTGTTGACATTGCATTAAAACTTAGTGGTGGATTTAGTGATAGACATGGAAACAGCTGTGTTGGAATGAGTTGATCATTTAAATATATGCTAGTTTGAGGCGTAAAGAAAGAAGTAACTACCTTACTCTCCCCCAAATGTAAGAAGTCTCCTCTTCCCTCTCAGCACACAGAATTCTTCTACCCCTCACTCAAGGATTCTAATGTTATGTAGATTTACTAGGATACCTGGGTTTGAGGTGTCAGAAATATCCTTTAAGACTTGTTCTCTCTATCTCCATTTCAATATTTCAAGGACAAATGTTTCCATCATTATCTTTTTACTAATGCAGAATATAGTCCATCAATGAATTAGTGGAAGCTTTACAAAAGAAAAAGTAGTGATTAAAAAAAATAATGTCAACACCATGTGGCCAAGTTAATGATGAATCTCATAGAACTTGGCAAGACAGATCCTTAGATAGTAGAGATGCAATCCCTTACTAGTAAATGTTTCTTCTTCTTATTATTATTATTATTGATGGACATAAGCTTTAAGGCTTATAAACTGCTTTAGAAATATCATATAATTTTATCCTCACAAAAAACCTGGGAAGTAGGTGTCATTATCTCTATTTTTAGAGATAAGGAAACTGAGGTAGGTAGAGGTCAAATGACTTGCTCAGGGTAACATAGCTAATCAGTGTCTGACTCCATATTTGAACTCAGGTCTTCTTGACTCATGGTTCATTACTCTTCATACATCTCATTTTTAAACACATAAACATTCAAGGTGTAAATATCAATTTTGTTTTGCTTATTTGTGTCTTAATGTAAGCTCTTTTCTGTTCTCTTCTATGCATTTAAGAAAAGTTTCTGTGTTTCATCATATAATTTTTGTTATTCTTTTCTTTTTTTGGGGGGAGTACATTATGGTCATTATATCATCATTTCCCACTCCTATAACATCACCACAAACACTGAAAACAGTCCTCCTTTGCCAGTCAATGAGGATTCTTTACAATATTTCAAGCATAGCTTAATCAAGCAAAACAAATCCAAACATTGGTAATGTCTAAACATATATGTTTTATGCTGCACCTCTAGTCCACTTTTCAATGAACAAGGAGGAAGCATGATAGCTATAAAATCAATTTTATAGATTTGTGATTACATTATATAGATGAAAGTTTAAAAAAAAGGCATTTTCCTTTACAAAGTTATAGTGTGAATTATTTTTTTGGTTCTGCTGTTTTACTTTGTTTCACTTATACAATTATTCCCAGGTTTCTCTGAAACCATATCTTTTATCATTTCTTTTAACAAAATTGTATTTTAAAAAATTAATATACCATCACTTGGTTAGCTTTTCTCCAAACTGGTGGCCATCTCTATACATCCGTCCTCTTATAATTTTTTTTTTAATGTTCTACTCCAGTTTTCCTTTTTATAAGGAAGAAAAATGTGATGAAAAAGAAAGACTGACATAACTCTAATAATATATAATAAATGAGTCTGTTTTTACTGTTTTTACTTCACTATCCCTCCTCCTTTCACTTCTCCCAAATTTGATTAGTGGAACTTACATTTCACTTTTAGTGTATCTTTATGATACAACTTCCACAATGGAAGTTTATTTTATTCATTCCCTCCCTAACTCTACCCTTCCTTTTAAATCAGACTCACCTCTCACTGTATATATCTGTTTCTCTTTAAATTTACTTATTGCTGTAGCCATTAAAATCAGTGTGTGTGTGTGTGTGTGTGTGTATATGTGTGCGTGTGTGTGTGTGTGTGTGTGTGTATGTTTATGTGTGTTCCACCTCTATTTGTCTGGTTCGGATAGTGTGATGTTCATCTGATACCTGTTTCTCCTTTTCTCTTACACCATGCTTGTATGCTCTTCTTCTCACATCAGTCAATTATGAGAAATAGTAAGTTTCCTTCCTCCTTTCTCATTTTTATCTACCTTTTATTTCTGTCTTAATAACATCAAAACAGAATATATCTCAGGACTTCTATCTTATTTATTTTCTTTTGTGACCCTTGAAGGCACCATGCTTCTGAAGGGACACTTGTCTCTCTCCATGTGAGTATAAGTACTCAATTATAGTTTTTTTCCTTCCAAATGAACAAATGCATTTACCTATCTAGTCAGAAGTCAATATGCGTTTATTTAATGCCTGCTCTGTGCAAGGCACTGTGTTAGGTGCTGGGAATAGAAAAAGAGAAAAAGGACAATCCCTGCCTCCAAGGAGCTCACTTCTGTCTCCTCTCTATCCCCAGGCTCTTATTTCATCTCTTTATCTCTTGCTTCATTTCATCTACATACTCCAATAGTCATCATAATCAAGGTCATCTTCCCCCTTACATAATATAGTCCTTGGAACATAGTAAGTGCTTAATAATTACTTTATCTAACTATTTTATTCTGTTTATAATTGTTGTGGTTACTCTTTTCTGCATTTTCTTCTCAAGTATTCCTTGATGCATAATATTTCTGTAATGTGTTGATTTCTTCTTTTGTTCACTCAGTTCTAGCTTCAGTGCCTGTTTTGCGACTTTGTGCCAGGGCCAGAGTCCACCCCTTCTTTCTTTCTGGGCCTTTGTCACTTGTCTTCTACCTTAGAGTTCAAGCATCTTTAGAGGAACAGAGGGCTATGATCTTCAGCTCCCTCTTCCCCTTTTCCCTTCAACCTGAATTAGAACCCTACAGTCTTCCAGGCCGACTAGATCAACTCTAGTCAGGGCATAATGGACTTCTGCCCTACCCCTACACCTAGAATCCCTGGTCAGAAAGCAGCTGGTCTCTGACCACTTCCCTTGTAGCTTCCCCAGTATAGCATATTTAGTTTCTTCCCACCTCTGTCAGAGAACTGAAGCCTTCGGGTGTCACTAAAGTGTCCTGAATCAAAGTACTTTTAGGGTTCCAGCCTGCTTACTTCTGTTTACATCAGATCTCCTAGTGGGATGTACGGAATGCCTTAGACTTTTAGCTATCTTTTTGTGCTCCCCTAGGCTAGACCAATGGTCTTATAATTCTCTTTGGATTTCTTTATCATTATTCCATCTGGTGCTGGATTCTTTGTTTCTATTTTAATCTTCAGGTATAAATATGAGCCAATCATGCTCCTCTATGATTTTTGTTTTTTGTCATATGACTGTAAGTCCAACATTTCTGTTTTATAAGTTTCGTTTTCTTGCTTGTGCTTACAATACTATATGGCCTATTATGATCATAAAATACACGTATGCCCAGCTTGGGAAAAAACAAAACAAAACATTATTGTTCAGAGAAGCAGGTATTATATGTGTGTGCATGATTTTTGCTATGTGTGGAAGTTCTCTGTTCTGCAGAAGTCCCTTGTTTTTCTGACCGTGGTCACCTTTAACAGGTCATCTAATCTTGTTCTTACTTCTCTACATGTCATAAAAATTCAGGCTAATTACTGTCAAAATGATATGAGTTGTTAATGAGTTAAAGTGTTCTCTGCCTTCTATCTGAAATGAAATATGTAGGATAATTAACCAATATTATAGTGTTGATTAATTGTTTTTCATATTTTAATTATGTAATGCATATGATTAATCATCATAATTCAAAAGATATAATAAGTAAGCAGAATAATTGTGTATAATGGAACATAGGGTATAGGTTAAAAGGTATGTCTTAAAATTGCTAGTTATTACTCTGGAAAAATTATTGCACAAAATTCCTGAATATGTTTTTAATGTAATTAGACTCAAAGCTTTACTGTAAAAAAAAAAAAAAAAAAGAAGTAGGCATCAGCCTTTTGTTATGCTACTCAAGGAGGCATTTCCTCATTTTCAGTACCTTTTGTCTATAGTGAAGATGTGTTTTTCATTGTCTCATACTTTGTTCTGAAATTCTTCAGGAAAAACAATGTACCTTAGAATCATAACTTGGAGCTAGCAAGTACCTTGGAGGAGGCATGAGATGTGTGTATAAGGGTCCCAAATAATTATTAATGCATTCATTAAATGGTTTTGGAAAATCCACCCCTCCCCCCTAAAGTTTATTACCAGGAAATTCATCATCCTCAAGATTGCGTCAGTTGTGGTACTCAGATTGAATCGTTACCCTCAGTATTGAGGAGCAATAAATTCCTCCTAAAGTCTCCCTTTAAAGAGAGCTCCAGTTAACTCTTGGTTTTCTACCAGCTGCACTTTTTAGATTTGCCTGAACCATCACGTCTCTGTGAAGGGCACTTTCTTCTCCAATACTCCCTTCATTCCCCACACCCATTTTCCTCCCTTCTCATTAGATTGTAAGCTCCTTGAGGACAATGACTGTCTTTCTTTTTCCTATTTCCCCCCCTAGCACTTAGCATAATTCCTGGCACATAATAAGTGCTTAATAAATGTTAATTACATTGCAATCGTAATAATGGGTAGCATTTATAGAGGATTTTAAAGTTGGCAAAGTGCTTTACTCTCAAAACCTCTGTAAAATTGGTGTTATTATTGTTGAGCTGAATTTAAATGAAAATAGTCTATGCAACATTCAAAATATAATCAAGAACACAGAGGTTTCTCAGGATAAAAACAGGAAGTTTTTATTCTCTTCCCCTGTGGGAAGAGGACATACTCTCCATGAAGGATCAGTGAGAGGACATGCACAACAATATGGAAGGAATGGAGTTTTTGTACCCTAATACAGCAGGGTCATATTTCCCTCACTGTCCCTCACTCCCATTGGTTGGGGGAGAGGGGAAAGATGAGCTCGACTGTTCCTGGATCCCATTGGCTGGAAGGTGAGGCTTACAGAGGTGGGAAAGGAGAGGAAGGTAAAACTGACACTCAAGCCCGCCACTAGATTCCAGGACACAGTCTGAGAAGTTTTCACATCCCATTCAGGTGCTACACAGTTAGAGCAGGGGTATACTAGCAGGGGACTGGGAACAGGGTTTATACAGGGTATTGAGGGAGCAGGAATGACTAGGCTGCAAGTGGGAAGGGTTAGATGGCTCAGTGTTTCTCCAGATAAGTTATTTTGCATAACAAGCTAAGGTTCTTAAAGGAAAGGTGGGGAATCTGGGGAGGGGAGAGTTTGGGAGATTTACAAAATAATCAGAGTCTGGGAGTGACTATGTTTAGTCCTGGGGCTTGAGGCCCTAGGTTCCCCATGCCTGATCTAGTCAGCCCCAGGCAATTCAGTGACTTGGGAAGGGAGACCTGGGCAGCTTCTGTCCTTAGTCTACCATTATTTGTCATTATTATTGCCCTCTCTTTACAGATTGGGGAATAGAGGTTCAGATTGGTTTAATTACTTGCCTAAGGTCATGTTGTACCCAAACCCAAATCTCAGGTCACTACCACCACCTGATTTGTAGTCTATCATTAAGCCTCTTTTTATTATAGCTTGAAACTGCTTAAGTCATGTCTGGGCATATTGCTCAAGGCATAGTTCCCTGACCCCTCCTTTCTTAATCAGCATTTTATATATTCTCCTTGAATCATTATAGTGTATAAGGTTCATTATGGTGCAAGGATCTTATCTAGGGATCACCCTGTCCTGTCCCCCTGACCAAGCAGGGCCCCCACCCTCTTTGCCCAGAACATGACCCTAGCCTATTCTGGGGAATTCTGGTCCCCTCTACCCCATGACCCTCCACCCTGCTCTGGAAAGCTGACTACAGCCCTCCACCCAGTGCTGTCCACCCTGTTTTAGGAGGGACCCCCATATCACAGGAAGATTGTACCCTTGTACCCTTGTGCCATATTCCCAAATTAGCCCTGAGCTATAGATCTAACCAATGGCTGTTCTTTGCTTCTGTACATCATGTCTTCACTAGCTCCCCTCCCTGATTGTGGTTTTTGTGGTTTTAGCCTTTGTAATCAAGCCTGTAATTCCAATAATTACTGTCCATTTGAGTGCTGAACACTCAGGTAGTTGCATGCTTTATCAATAAATCCACAACTAAATTTACCTTAACCCAGGTCTCAGCTCGCTTTTATTTTCTACACAACAGTCACATAGCTAGTTTTAATCTGAGACAAGATTTGAACCCAACTCTTCCTAGTTCCTTGGCCAGTACTCTATCTACTACACAACCATGCCTATGTATAATTTCTGCTACATTGTGATTTAAATAAGCTTTTGTGGACTAGAATGGGACCTAACCCTCATTTATCATTACAGTATGTAACTTTTACTATTCATTTTCAGTTCCAAATCATGAATTTACAAACAAACTTTGACAAACAGCAATAAAAATATTTCATTAGTTGGGCCCTAACAGCACTAAGAAATAAAGATGCTAAGGATCATCATGCTTTGAAGGGGAAGAGGGATTCAGCATTATAGATGTTTTCCAACTCTAATGCTAAGGATTCTGAGATGCTTAAATAGAGAACAAGCATGATTAAAATGGTAGGTTTGACAAGATCACTTGCCTGAAGAAAAAAGTAGAATTTGAAAAGAACATGTCATTCGTAATGCCTTTAGGGAATTTTCTTTTTACCATGCTTGTAAATAACTCCCAGTCATGTCAACAGGAATTAAGCATGTCCCTAGAGAAGCACTTAGGCAATCCAACCTGACAAGAGCTTAACTGTGCATTGTGTGCTAGAGAGCTCCTGTATGAAGCATAACTTCAAGTCATGTAGCAGAGACAGGAATGTTGGGAAATTGCAGCAGAGAAGGAAACAATCAGGCATTATTGTGGTGCCTCTTTTGGGTTGTGCTTTTACAGTAAGAAATAGAGGAAAGAAGGGCTGGATAGGGCAAATAAGCCCCGCAAAAGGCATCCTCAGTTACAAACCAAAGGACGTTTTTCATGTGTACAGTAGGAAAGAGTTACTTAGTGTACAGGGATCTCTTCAATTGGAGATGTGCTTATGCAAAACAAAATTGCCTCAAGTAAAAGAACAATGGTATATGTAGCTAATGTCTGTATCACAGGGACCATAGGCACCAACAACAAAGATTGATCCATGTCCTTCTTATGTTAGATACTATACGGGAGAGATAGAAATCATTTTTGCTGTATTCAAATCAATTCACATGCCACCTTCAGTGGCATGGATTGCCTAGCTATTAGCATTCTTCTTTCAAAATATCTTGTATTTAACTATCTAATTTGCATGCTGTATTCACACAGTTGCATGTAAATTCTTAGAGGGAAGGGGTTTGACTAGTCACCAAGCTTTTATTAAGCACCTATTAAGTTCCTAGCATTGTGCTAATCACTAGGGATACAAAGAAAGGTTAAACCAAAAAGGCCCTATTCTCAAAGATCTCAGGGTCTAATGGGAGGAGGCAATATGCACACAGTTATGTGCAAAGGATACATACTGGGTAAATTGGAGATAATTATAAGAGGAAGAAACTCTAAGAGAAATCATTGAAAGCTTGCTGTAGAAGGTAGAATTTAGCTAAGTTTCATTAAAGATTTGCCTTAATGGGTAGACTCTTAAGGAGCTCAAGTATATGTGAAGCTTGTATTGAAAAGCAGGCTAGAATAATCTGACACAGAGTGAATCCATCCATGCTAGACTGAATTCTCTACCCTGTCATGGAGAGGAGATGGAGTTTATATACAGAAAGATTGTGGGAGGATTTAGGGCTGATCTAGAAGAGGGGTTTGGGGAGGGTATTGAGGAGGAGTCTAAGGAGGATCTTTGATGGAACAGAGGTCAGACTCCAGTAATGAAATTAAGGGTGGGAAATAGCTGAAGGCTACCTGGAGATGGGACAATGGAGGGCTAGACTAGTTTAAGGGTAGCAGATTTGGTATAGATATTTTGATAGGATCAAGGATGGGAAGTAGCTAGACAGTGGAGGGCTAGGCTAGGTTAGGAGTAACAGAGATTTGGGCATAGGATAATGAAAGGCATAAGATAACTTCAAAAGACTCATGATAGAAAAGGTTATCCACATCCAGAGAAAGAATTACAAAGCCTGAATGCAGATTGAAGCAAACTAATAGCTCTCTTTTTTAAATTTTGTTTTGTTTCTTCTTTCTTGTTGTTCATTCCATTGGTTATAACGCTATTACTTGAGTAATGTTTACTGTGAAAGTATTTATAGAACCTATATTGGATTGCATGCTGCCATGGGGGGGGGGCAAGAGGGAGGGAGGAGAACAAGGGGAAGAAAATTTGGAACTTGAAAACTTGTGGAACTGAATGTTGTAAACTAAAAGTAAATAAATTTTTTAAAAAGAGTCTTGAGAGAAGTCTATGTGACATAGTTTATTATCAAATCAGGTCATTAGCATGCTTTCTAATATGTTGTTATATAATTTAACAAACTAAGAACATCATTGTACAAAGTTCTTATAGATCGCCATGTTAGGTCTTCTGAAAATTAAGTTTACCTTCTTTCAGGAAAAATCTGGTCCCCATAGATGTCCACAAAGCATGCAGGGCTATTTCTCCACAAGAATTAGGGATGTAGGATTGAATAGAATTCATCCTTCAGGTGATAAATCATTTTGGTTTGGTGCTTTTGTGACAACACTGGTTCATTGGACATAGGAGTCTGAGATATCACGATAGCTATAACATTCATATAAATTTACAGTAATACAATGTACACTGACACATAAACTTTTTCACTAGTAGAGCTCAAAAACTAAGGTACCCAATAACAAAAGTCCTATGCAAAGAATACTATTAGTAGGTTCCTGCAGAGGGCCCGATTTTATCCTGGAAGAGTTCTCACATGAAGTTCATATTCTGCCTCACTTTCCCAACATCTACTGACACAGACAAATCAGGGTACTAGAAGACACAATTCTGAAGATTAGTATATTCAGATAAGAGTCCTGGGTGAGCAACTTCTGCCATTAGCCATGTCACTTAGAAGAATCACTTTTTCAGTGAAATTTTCTTTGCCTTACAATCCTGATCCCTACTCAATTTGGTTCTATTCCTCTTTAATCCCTATTTTTTGATTCTGGTGTCCCTCTCAGAGGGGTTCTAAATTCTTTTTTCTACTTCTATGTCTCTCCTCATCCTCAAAATTTTCCTTACTTTTTAACATAAAATGAAGCCTGGTATCTTCAGTATATTGCAGCATAATGTCAGGGGATTGGGATGTTGCATTGTTAGCAGTAGAGAGAGGTAATGATGCCAGAGAAAGTTTTTTCACAGCTCTAAAGTTAGAAATGATTCAATTTGGGTTATGCTTATCTGACATGTCAAGAAAATAGGCAAATTGCTGGGAAATGTAGCAAAACTTTTCAGATATGAAGCTGACTTGGGTGGGGAAAGGGTTGCAGCATCATTTTACAGTGAGTGGCTGTGTTAAACTATTAATTTCTGCCTAAATACAAACAAGGCAAAGAGTTCAAAAGGTATAGTAGAAGAATGAAGACATTTGTTTTGGAATCTCTTGTCTGTTTATCATAGTATGGAAGGGGGCCAGGGTATTAGTACACTATTTGTCTCAGTCAAGGTCTTATGGTTTGGTTGATATTTTACCCCACACATCATTTCCCATATTGGAGGGAGAAATAAAAGATGAAAACAGAGATTTCTTCTAATGCTGCTTCAGTTGAAATTGCTTTCCTTTCCTATTCCTTAAAAGGAGTTCTAGGGAATAGAGAGATAGGGAACTGGTGGTGCTGGACATAAAACTCTGTGTTGCCTCTTCTCTCAGAGTGACTTTGCATTGATCTTGATTGTAATTTAAAAATAATTGTTTCATATATACTTATATATGCACATATTGTCTTCCCATGGAACATAAAGTTCTTAAGAACAGACAATGCTTCAACTTAAAAAAAAGTTCTTATTTTTTTAATAAAATAACAAAAAAGATTTTTTTAAAAAAGTTTTTGATAAAAGTTGAAATTTAGTTTGACATTGGAATTGGAATTTTAAGATAAGCTATTCATCTTTTCTTTCTAGCTAAAAAACATTTCCTAATTCCTGTTTAATTCCCTTTCATTTTGACAACATATATTAAGTATTCTTTTATAGTATATAGCATATTAACCAGCACTAGGGGAAATAAAAAAAAAAAAAACAGACAGGCTATAGATCTTGTTCTCCTGGAGTCTATAGTATGGGAAAAATAAGTGTATTACAGAACAGAACATTGAAATTGAATTTGGAAGAAAGGGAAAGTGAATTCGAAAAATGTAAAAATACTTAACCCAAATAAGTGCTCTATGATGTCGTAACCTACTGGAGGAATCAATTAAGAATTACTAGAGGTGACACTTGAAATGGGCTTTAAGTGATATTTGCAATAAATTAACTTTAGTACAATCAATACAATAGACCTAGGAATAAATACAGTTTGAGACTCAGTGAATGGAGGGATAAAGACAATCTTCTGTGCTGATTAGAATTCTGTGCTGATAGAATAGTTTGACTGAATTATAGATTAAATACTGTGGTAAAACAAATTAAAACTGGAGGAGAAATACTGTGAAAGAAAGGTGGAAAGATATGGTAACACCATAGGAGTTCCTTGATTTACCTAAAAAAGAAGGAATGACTAACCTCAATTATTGCTAGGGTATTCTGTCTTGGTGACTTCTTTGTAGCCATCACCCATTCCCACAAATTTTATTTAGGACCATACATTCAGAGCTCTCAATATCTCATAAGTTTCATAGAATCACAGAATTGAAGTTTGATGAAACCTTGGAGATCTTTTGGAGCAACTTATACCTGAACAACCCTACAGCAATGTAAAATGAGTGGTTATCAATTTCTGCTTTTTGAAAGTCTTCAATAGGGAGTAACATATACTAAATCTTCAGGCATTCCATTCTCTTCTGGATAGCACAAATTACTTAAAAGATTTTCTTTTTTATGTGTTTCTTTGTAACTTCTAAATGTTTTTCTTTGTAACTTCTACCCATTGCTAGCAGATAAATCCTATACTCCTATTTGAACGTAAGTTTCTTGAGGTAGTGGAAGTTTTGATTCTGTTTTTATACTTGCATCTGCTAATGTGGAGTTTTATACACAGTAGGCTTTTTATTTGAAATGACCTTAAACTTTATTCAGTAAACAAGAAAGAGTCATTAATGATTGCTAAGCATTGGAATGACATGACCTTATTTATACTAGGAGACCAGTGAAGGATGTGAAGGATGGATATGATCGCAGAAGGAGTGGAAGCAGAAAGATTTTTTAAAAGGAAATAACTGACAGAGTGATAATAATGCTCTAAAGAATGGTGGTGATACTGGACAGAGGGAACAAAGGACATATACAAGAAATATTGCACAGATAGAATTGTGATAACTTATTACTAATGGAAATATGAGAGAATAACTTGTAAACAATCATAGCTGGATTTCTAACATTCCTGCCAAGGATTTCAAATTCCTTCTCCCAAAAAAATGCCCTTTAAAAATTTAAGTCTTAGTACCAGGGTATACCTTCATCCTTATGAAATTTGCTACATCTGAACATCATATATAAGAATAGAGCCTCTGAACTCAGAAAGGAATCATCTTTTTATTCTTAGCATTTGTCAGCCTGAGGCTACAGAATGTCACCTGTTCCAGGGGATGATTTTTGTCCCTGACATGATCTCTGGTTTAATACAATGTTCTGGGGAAGGAAGCTCTCTGCTATGATGGACTTTGCAGAAGCAAGAAGGAAGGAGGAACAGTTTCTCTTTGTGGAATCTGTCCCTAATAGGTATTTTTTTTTCATGTGGGACAGGGATCTCATGACTCCTTCTGTTCTATCTCTCACAAGAATCTTGTTCCTATTGGGTATTTCCAAGAGGAAGTAGAATCCCAGAATCACAGGGTTGCCACTGTGGGTAAAGAGGTAAAAAGTGAACTGACCAGAGAGTGTACATAGGTGGCAGTGGAACTTGGAAGAAGAAACAGAGGGAGTCCAATTCAGAAAGAACTAAATCTAACTAAGGAAGGACTGACAGGTATTGTAGGCCTAGGTGTGCCTAGGGCCAAGTGGTGGGGACTACCTAAGGCAGAGAGGAGTGAGTATCTATAGTATGTAGACACTATATTGCATATCTACATATGTGTTTATGTGTATATATATATATGTATATATATATATATATACATACACATATGTATATATGTCTATGTATATGTATACACATACATACTCACACACACTTATATACTTTAGTATAGTTGCTATACCGTAGTTATAAAGAGGCAGAGTCCAAGGTCCAGGCCTAGAATACACAAAAACATAGCAAAAGCAGCACTAGCAAGCATGGTTATTATAATGGTGATCTTTGAAGACAGGAGTTTTGTCTCTTCCTTGAACTAATTGCTTTTATTGATGTAGTTAAAAAAAGACTTTAAATGAATTTTTATATCCTATCAATTGCAAAGGCTTATCAATTTCACTCACCAAAAGCTATCACATCCAACCTTTTCTCTGTTTTTCATTCTTTGTTTTCCAAGAAGATCAATGATGTTATAGGGTGAGGTCTTGACTTGTATGTGAATTCTACTTAAGTGAATTAGAGTTACACAAAATGCTCAGCCTCAGTCTCTCTAGTTCAGAGTCATTTAAGTCTACTGGCAAGATATATTTCAAGCCCCTGGTGATGGCACAGAGTGTTGTAGATGACCTTGGTGTCTTCAATGTCTGACCAAGCTCTAAGTGCTTCTCGGTAACTACTTTAGCTGACTTCCTGGCTGTTGGAACAAACTGTTCTCTTATGCCCATTTTCCTGGGGGGAAGTCTTCACATGCTTGGAGTAGACATCCCATTAACTCACTGACTGGTTTGAAGCCTGTTAGTTGCTCTCAACCTGGTTTAACCTGTCTGTCAGGACAGAGAAATATATGGCTACTATATTTTTTTTGAGTCACAGGTGAGAGTTGGATGACAGGTAGACACCAAAGGCAGATGAGAAACCCTGAAAAGGGCTTAGCAAGCCCTCACACTGGAGGTGCGAGTCCTTCTTGAATACCCCATACGCTTTCTCTCTATTCATACCACAAATAATCTAGTTAAGGCTATCATGAACTTTTACCTCTATTAGTATAATAGCTCCTAATTGGTTTCTCTGAACACAGTCTCTCCCCTTTCCAATCTTTCTTCCACATAGCTAACAGTATTATTCTAAGAACATGGTTCAGACGCTGGCTTGAGATGCTTTAATAAGTTCCCGTTACTCTCATGGTAGAATACAAACTTTTGTTTAGTCTTTAAATTCCATTATAGTCTGACTCCAGTTTATTCTTTCATTCTCATTACACATTACTCCCCCTCATACGCTTTAAACTCTAGCCAAATTATCCTATTCATTGTGCCTCAAATGTGGCATAAAGTGTCACATATGGGGAAAACATTTTCTGTGCCTTTGCATAGGCTTTCTTTTGTGGTTATAATGGTTTCCTCCCTCACTTCCACTTTTTGACATGCCAATCTCACTTCAAATATCTGCCAAGTTTCACCTTCAGGCAGCTTTTCCTTACTTCTTTACTTCTTAATGTCACTCCTTCAAGTTATTGACCATATATTTTATATGCTTCTTGTATTTATTTGTGAAAATGTATCCACCAGGCAGAATGTAAGCTCCTTGAGGGTATGATCTGTTTCACTTCTTTACTCCCTCCCCCAGTAGTTAGCACAGTGAATAATATATAGTAGGTTCTTTAAAAATTCCTGTTAATTGATCAATAATTTCCTTAGTTATGTAAACATTTACTTCAAAGATGATAAGACTGGTAGAATCAACTCCAAGGACCTTGTTTCCCCAATGAATACCTAAGCTTAGTGCTAGAGACTTGGTGGCTTGGGTAAGCAGGGGGATAAAGATAGAACTGGAGGTGATCAATTATGCTCCTTAGTGAGTACCTGCTTAACTAGTCTCCTCAGATACTGCTCCTTCAATATCCTCAATTAACCCCTAAATATGAGTATTCCCCAAGTCTCTATCCTTTATCTACTTCTGTCTCTCTCTAGGTGACTTTATCTATTCTCATTTTCAAACTATCAAGTAGGTAACTCCTCCACAGTAAATATTGTAAGTAGAGGTAGAATCAACAAGACTTGGCAACTGATCGTATATGTGGTATGAAGAAAACAATAGGACTTCAAGTTTCCTTTTTTCTCTCTTCTCCTCTCTCCCTGCCCTCCTCTCCATATGTATGTATATGTGTGTGTTTGTATACACACATTATATATGTCTATATATATGTATATATAATTTCAGCATTTAAGTTTTATTTTTACAGTACCAACATTTTCAAATCAGTCCCATTTCATGAGAAGTTTCTTCTAACAAAATAAAACAGTTAAGAAAACTAATAATACATTGGCCTTGTTTGAAAGTTAGTGTAACATTTCATTGTACATATCTCTCATTCTGCACCCTAATTTCACCACATCTTTATTGGATAGTGTGTTTCATCACTGGTCCTCTTGAATTATGACTGATTATTGTAGTGATCATAATTTTTTTGGTTTTCAAAATTATTTCTTTTTATAGAATTGTGTTAAAAATTGCTTCCCTGGTTCTGCTTATTTTATTCATCATTAATTTTCAAAAGTCCTCAAAACCGCTCTTTTAAAATGCTGATATGTTTTATATTGTTCTTATGATTCTGTTCATTCATTCTTCACCTGTTCCTATAAGTCATTTAAAGTTTTTTTTTTAATAATCTATTTCCCCCTTTTTTCCAGCATGATAATGTTCCCTCAGACAACTTTCTTAAATTGCTTTTGCATGCAGGCGTATATAGATATTCTAAATAAGATTCTTAACAGGATTACTTTCTTAGAGGTAGATTTGAGTTTATCAAACCATCTATGATTAGTGGACAATCTAAAAGTTGCCTTTGTGTAATGAATAACCCAAAAATAGGTAGAGTTATTATAATAATATTATAATTAATGTCATAATAAGTCTAGTATAGGAATTTCTAATTTAGCTGTGGAAATTGGTATAACATATAAAAAAATTAAAATAGCAGGCAACATATAAATGAATGTTTTATTGTATGGAATGCATTTTTTTTATCAATAGGAAACTTAGAAAATTGAAAACTTGGAACTTTGCGTTTTGAAAGGGAAGGTTTCTTAGATAAGGTAGGCCTTTGCGAGTAATTTGTGGATTAGGGTAGAGAACGAATAAGGGGACTGATGGGGCAAGAACATGCAATAATAAAGACAAGAAGTGGCACCAATCCAATCTAATCCAATAAACATTTATTAAGGGTCTAGTATGTGCTATGCATTGGGGATACAATTAGTAAAAAGAAAAACAGTCTCTGCTATCAAGGAACTTACAATTTAAAGGTAGAGACAGTACACAACAGAAGGCTAGAAGGGAAGGGGAAATTGGACTCCAGGTGATATTATTCCATGGAGTTAAAAACAGGCAGAGTATCAGAGGCAAAGCAGGGGGAGTGAGGGGACAGTTTTTGCCATCAATAAAGGAAGGCATTGGGAAGACATTGGTAGTCTACCCCCCCAGGTCCCCACTCAGAGGGAAGAGGAAACTGAAAGAAGTGGTGTCAATCAAAACTTGAATTACCAGCATGGTGTTAAGTTTAGAAATAATGAGCTTATTTTACTAGGGCCATTTTGTTTCATGAAGCTGAAACCATGCAGGGTAGTAGATGAAAAGACCCAGTAGCAGAGGACAGTGAGAAGGCTGAATTCACTGAAATAGAAAGTAGAGGTAGAAAAAAGTGAAAGGGAAGTTTGGATCATGTTATGGAAGAGTTCAAATGCTAAGAGTTTAATCTTCTAAGCCATGGGAAGTTATTATAGGTACTTAAATATGGGAGTGCCATATTGAAAGTTGTATTTGAAAAAAATTGGTCTGGTAGTGAGATATAGGATAAATTTAAGTGGGAGAAATCAAGAGTCAGAGGACCATTGAAAGGCCTGATGCATTGTTGAAAGTATCCAATTAGAAAGTTTTAAACTCTCCTTGTTTTCAAAACTGAGCCTTAATTTTTTTCATGTATAAAATTAAGTGCCTAGACTCTATGGTGCCTCTATATTTACCATTTTTGAATCCTTGCCTCTATATCACCTCTGGTTTGATGGTTGTTGTCCTTTGTTCTTGAAGAGGACCAAAATGACATCACTATGCCAGAGTCAAGTTTCAGTGTGTCTGACTGTGGCTGATTAGACCAATATGAGTTCAGAATGCTCTACTACAGTTCAGGCACAAATAGTCCTTGTGAACATTCGGGGTGGATAGCCCAAATTTGCACATCTTGAATTTCCTTTGAGCTGTCTAAATTTTACTTTGCTCATAGAGCATAGCACTTTCTCTGATGTGGGCATACCATGCTGCGCAGACTTGTGCCAGTCTCTCATGTCACAAATCAGTTATAAAGTTCTTCAGAGAGACCCTGAGAGTGTCTTTATATTACTTCTTCTGACTCCCATTTGAACACTTGCCCTGTGTGAATTCTCCATAAAATCATCTTTTTGACAAGCATATGTATTACATTTAAACAACTTGATCAGGCCATAGGAGTTGCCCTCTCTGAAGTAGAGTTTGAATGCTTGACAGTTTAGCTGAGCAAGGGCCTCAGAGTCTGGTACCTTATCCTGCCAAGTGATCTTCAGAATCTTCCTAAGACAATTGAAATGGAAGTAATTCTGTTTTCTGTATGGTGCTAGTTTACTTTTCTGTTTGCAGATGATTGTGCACTCAGTGCAGCCTCTGAAGTTGAGTATGGATCAGTTCTCTGTTGCTTGTGCTAATTTTGGCCTAACAATTAACACCAAGAAAACACAGGTACTCCATCAGTCACCACCATACCACACCATCCATATGTGGAACCATCAGTTACAGGAAATGGAGAAGTTTTGAATGCTGTGGATAAGTTCACTTACCTTGGTAGTTAATGTACTTTCCAGAGATGTACACACTGATAATAAGGTCGATACATGCATTGTCAGAGCTAGCTCAATGTTGAGGAGGCTCTGAAGAAAAATATGGGAGAGAAGAGGTATTAGACTAAAGTGTTGTGTTGACCTTATTGTTGTGCGCCTGTGAAACCTGGACAGTATACATATATTTCATCTGCATCACAACCAAACCCAGAGGAGGATCTACCTTAACTACACCCTCCCTCAGAAATTTCTATACCTTAAAGTTTCCAATTGCAAACTAACTATTTCATTTAAAGTGACCTTGGGGTTCTATCTTTTAGACAAATTGCTCTAGAAGGTAATAGCTAAACTGTTCCTTATTTAAGAAAATGTACTATGCCAGGCTACATTTGTTTCTGATTTATAACAATGGAAATATATGGTACCATACTGGAAAAAAACAAAAATAAACAACCTGTATCTGGCTATGACATGGAAGCCTCCTTGAAAACCAACTTTTTGTCATTAAAAACTCATTGAGCAACAAATTCTATTGGGGGTGGGGGGTGTATATGTATTATTACCATCTAGCACATTGTCTGGAACATAATAGGAGCTTAAAAGTGCTTGAACATTGATTGGCATTGACTGATGGCTCAGTTGGTCTTTTTTTTTTTTTTTTGATGTGGGAATTTGATCCAGCACCATTATTTGAAGTTTTCTTTTCCTTCAAGTAAATATAAAGGTGAAGTGGTAGTTACCATGAAATAATTTATGAAACTTGTGACTAGAAATTTCCCTATGGCTCTCATCTGATGGATTTCTTTCTGGTTTGACAGCCCTTTATTATATATTACATATTGATGGTTATTTAGATAATTTATTTTCTTTCTTCCTGAGAGCTGGGAGTTCTATAAAAAAATGAAAGATTTGTATTTTATTTTAAATACCCATTTGTTGAAAAGTAAATCTATTTCTAATTCATGGATCACATATATGAGAATGAAAAAAATAAAGTATGCTACATGATGTTGCATTGTGGCAGGTGATCTAAAAAACAACTCTTTTTCCAAGGCTTGTTGTTTTTTATGTCATATTATCTTGAATATATTTATATCTATATCTATATCTATACATATAGACATATACACACATATTTATTCTGGGAAATGAAGTAGTTTCTAAGTGTGTAAGATTTTAGAGGGATAAAATCCTGAATCACCCCATTGTTATGGTGAAGGGGCTTGCATAGCTCGATGAAACTTACCTATACTATTTAGGGCTCTCTAAGACAGGTCATAGTGGAGACTATGGAGAAAATAGGTGGTCCACTGGAGAAGGAAATAGCAAACAGCATTGGTACCTTGGCCAAGAAAACCTGATGGAACATAATAAAGTGCTAAAAGATATGACATTAGAATGGAGTGACAAAGAATCAGTCACAAGGAATCAGATATAACTAAAGAACTGAACAATGACAACAACAAAACTCACTGGGGATCAAATTGGGGGAAAATTTCTAGAAAGGTTAGAAATGAACTGAACTTTAAAAAAGGATGACTTAGACCCTTAAGAGACAAGAGGAGCATTCTAGGCCTGGGGACAAGTCCTAGAATCAAATACAAAGGCATGGACTTTAATATTTATATTATGGAAACAATGAGAAGATATATTTTCCTGCAGCAAGGGACTAGTGAGTAAAAAAAAATGTTAAATCAGATGAGGTCAGATTAGAGAAAGCTTTAACATGTACAGAGAGGAAATCTTATCTGTGACCTAGAGCTTTGTCCAGGATTAGTAGCCAGTTGGAAAAAAAAAATAATGTAGCTAATCATTAATTTTCTTACAAATGTATGCAGTCAGATTTGTTATAGGGGATATAATTTATTTGGGCATTTGTCAGAGGAAAATCACAAAATTTTAAGTGTCTTCTTTCTTTTTCTATGCTTTCTCTTGGAGTACTAAGAATCCAATCCAGCTTCTCTCCATTTTTAATAAATCATAATAATCAAAGGACATTGGTTAAGAACTTAGTTGCAAGGTGGAGCCAAGATGAAGGATTAGGGACATCCATCCAACTGAACCCTCCCAAGATTCCCCTCCAAACAACTTTCAAATAATGTCTCAAATCAAATTTTGGAGTGACAGAGTCAACAAAATCTTGGGGTGAGATACTTTTTTTCCAACCTAGGAAAACTTAATAACTTAGCATAGACATCTGTGACATCAGAGTGGAGATTACATAGCTCAATGAAACTGTGAACCGTACTGCTTAGAGGTCCCATACACTAGGTGGCCACCAGAGCTGAAGTAGAACTAGATTCTGGAGTTCTCAGTCCAGAGATTGTAAGGGGGTTAGACAACAGGTCAGGAAAAGATTATAAGGGTCACTTGCTGGCACTGACTGGCAACTCTATTGCCTGTGTACAGTTTTGGGTTGCAGGCTCAGGGTAGAAAGGAGTACTGGAAGTCAGTCACTAGAGAGCAGGACCCTGGTTGAAGTTCCAAGGCAAAGAGGATAATAGAGCTTGTAGCTACAGGGGACCAAAGACCCTTCCTGGGTCAAGAGCATAGCTCAGACCAGGAAAGCAGGGACCATAACTCTCCCAGTATCACACTACTATGGAAGTATAGAGAATTTTCAGACACCCAGAATTAAGAGCAGAGCTGAATAGAAAATTTGACTTCCAAATACAAAAATCAAGTGAAGCATGGAAAGGTGAACAGGAAAGAGAAATCATAAGGGATTTATTAAAGTTGAACTGTTAGCATTCTTACATGGAAAGATGATATTTGTAACTCATGAGACTTTTCTCAGTATTAGGATAGTTGGAGGAGATATCCCTTGCTGTCTCTCTCTCCGTCTCTATCTATCCATCTATCTATATGGAGGGCACAGGGTGAGTTGAATATGAAGGGAAATCCAAGAAATAAAATTAATGGGTGAGAGAGGAATGTATTGGGATAAGGAGAAAGGGAAAGAGAATGGGGTAAATGATCTCACACAAAAAAGGCAAGAAACAGCTTTTAGAAGGGAAGAGGGAGGGAGATGAGAAAGAATGAGTGAACCTTGCTCTAATTGGATGTGGCTTAAGGAAGGAATAATTGACATGCTCAATTGGGTATGGAAATCTATCTTACCCTATAGGAAATTAGGGGGAGAAGGGAATGAGTGAGGTGGGGATGATAGAAAAGAGGGGAAATGAGAAGAGAGGACAATCAGAACCAAACACTTTTGAAGAGGGACAGGATCAAAGGAGAGAATAGAATGAATGAGGGGTGGGTGGGATAAGATGGAGGGAAATATAGTTAGTCTTTCACAACATGACTATTATGGAAGTGTTTTCCATGACTATACGTGTATAACCTCTATCAAATTGCTTACATTCTCCATGAGAGTTTTGGGGGGGGGGAGGAAGGAAGGGAGAAATGAATGTTAAAAATTGTTTTTACATGCAGCTGGAAAAAAAAAAAGATATATAGGCAATGTATAATAGAAATTTATCTTCACCAATAGGAAAACAGAAGAAACAGGAATAAGAAAAGAGGGTGGTGTGGTAGAAGGGAGGGCAGGAAGGGATAATCATAATGCATGCTGTCTTGGATGGGGCGGGGAAGAGAGATGGGGAGAAAATCCAGAACTCAAAATCTTGTGGAAGTGAATGTTGAAAAGTAATAATAACTTAATAAATGTAAAAAAAACCCTCATTGAGTGGCAAATAACTATAGCTAAATATGAGGAAATGGAACCTTTTAGTTACAAGAGGGTTTCAGCAATAAATTGCAGAATAAATAGGAGAAGAAAAGAGTGCAGAAAAAAGCGAGAAAGAATTTTAAAATTAATTTTGTTTTACTTTAATTGAGTTTACTTAATTTTGAAGTTGAAGTTAAAGACCATGAGATAATATCAAACATAGATAACATAGATGAATGAAAATGTTCTTTTTTCAGTTTTCTTATCTCTATAATAACTTAAAATTGTCACTTCCAGTTCTAAATTTCATGGCTATTTTGATCAGCATCCAAATATGTTAAGAATTTGTAACAATGTACATATTAACCTCATAAAGTTTTGACTAGTCACATATCTATTTGTTTAGAAGTTATTTTGTTAAAACCCCAACTCTTCTTTTCCTTAAAATTTTATCTAAATCTTTCATAGTATAGAAATAGCAACAAAGGCAAGGAATGATTTTTTTTTTTTTAAGTAGGATGTCTTTTTTTCTCTTCCTGTTTCTGACTCAAGATACGAGGGAGTATTTTTTCCCTTTAAGAATATTTTATTTTTCCTAATTACATGTAAAGATAGGTTTCAACATTCATTTTTTTAAGATTTACAATTCCTAATTTTACTCCCTTTATCCTTTCCTCCACCTTTCTTCAAACAGCAGACAATCTGATATAGATTATACATGTACAATCATGTTAAACATATTTCCACATTAGTCATGTTGTAAAAGAATCAGAACAAAAAGAAAAAAAAACCCAGAGGGGGGAAAAAAAAGTGAAGCGAGTATGCTTCAATCTGCATTCAGACTCCATAATTCTTTCTCTGAATGTCGACAGAATTTACCATCCTAAATGTTTTAGAATTGTCCTGGATCATTGTATTGCTGAGAAGAGTTAAGTCATCATAATTGATCATTGCTCAATGTTGCTGTTGCTGTGTACATTGTTCTCCTGGTTCTTCTCACTTCTTAAGTAGGTTCATTTAAGTCTTTCCAGGTTTTCCTGAAATTCACCTGCTCATCATTTCTTATCATACAATAGTATTTTGTTACACTTATATGCCACAAGTTCAGCCATTCCCCACTAATAGACATCCCTTTGATTTCAGATTCGCTACCACCAAGAAAACAAAACAAAACAAAACAAAAAACCTCCTATATATATTTTTGTACACGTGAGGTCATTTTCCTTTTTTTTTATAATCTTTTTGGGATACAGACCTAGTAGTGGCATTGCTGGGTCAGATGGTATTTACAGTTTTATAGCCATTTGGGCATAGTTATAAACTACTCTCCAGAATCAGGTAACAGCTCTGCCAACAATTCATTAGTGTTCCAATTTTCCCACAGCTCCAATACTCATACTTTTCCTTTTCTGTCATATTAGTAAACCTGATGGGTATGAAGTGGTACCTCAGATTTGTTTAAATTGCATTTCTCTAATCAATAGTTACTTAAAGCATTTTTTTCATATTATTGTAGAAAGCTTTAATTTCCTCGTCTAAAAACTGCCTGTTTACATCCTCTGATCATTTGTCAATTGGGGAATGATCTATATTCTTATATTTTGACCCATTTCTCTATATATTTGAGAAATTAGAGCTTTATCAGAAACACTGGCAGTAAAATTTTTTTCCCCAGCTTTCTACTTTCCTTCTAATCTTGGTTGCATTGATTTTGTTTGTGTAAAACCTTTTTAACTTAATGTAATCAAAATTATCCATATTGCATTTCATAATGTTCTCTATCTTCTATTTGATCATAAATTCTTCCATTCTTTATAGATCTGACAGGTAAAATATTCTTTGATCTCCTAATCTGCTTATGATATATATCATCCTTTACGTCTAACTCAAGTACCCATTTTGGCCTTATCTTGGTTTAGGGTGTAAGATGGTAGTCTATGCCTAATTTCTGCCACACTATTTTTGTTTTCACAGCAATTTTTGTCAAATAGTGAGTTCTTGCCCCAGAAACTGGAGTCTTTGGATTTATCACACAGTAGATTACAATAGTTATTTACTTCTATGTCTTGTGTACATAACTTATTCCACTGATCAACCACTCTTTTTCTTAAATAGTACCAAATAGTTTTGATGATTGTCATTTTATAACATGGGCTACATTCCCTTTCATTTTTCATTAATTTCCTTGATTGTCCTGACCTTTTGTTCTTCCACATGAATTGTGTTATTTTTTTTATAGCTCTACAAATTAATTTTAAGGCAGTTTGATTGGTGTGGCACTGAACAATAACTTAATTTAGGTAGAATTGTCCTTTTCATTAAATTAATGTGGCCTACCCATAAGCAATTAACATTTTTCCATTTGTTAAGATCTGACTTCATTTGTGTGAAAAGCATTTTGTAATTGTATTTGTATAGTTCTTGTCTTCACAGATAGACCATCAAATATTTTACATTGTCTACAATTATTTTAAATGAAATTTCTCCTTCTATGTCTTGCTGCTGGGTGTTGTTAGCAACATGTACAAATTTTGGTGATTTATATGGGTTAATTTTGTATCCTTCAACTTTGCTAAAGTTGTTAATTTTTCAAGTAGTTTTTTAGTTAATTTGCTAAGTATATAATCATATCATCTGCAAAGGGTGATGGCTTAGTTTCTTTTTTGCCTATTCTAATTCTTTTAATTTATTTTTCTCCTCATTGCTAAAGCTAACATTTCTAGTATCATGTTGAATAATAGTGGTGATAATGGGCATCTTTGTTTCACCCTTGATCTTATTGGAAAAGCTTCTAGCTTATGTTCATACATATAATGCTTGCTGATGGTTTCAAATAGATATTACTTATTTTTAAAGAAAACTCCATGTATTCCTATGCTTTTTAAAGTAATTTTAATAGGGAAGGTTGCTGTATTTTGTCAAAAGCTTTTTCTGCATTTATTGAGATAATCACATGATTTCTGTTAGTTTTGTTATTGATATGGTTGATAATGTTGATAGTTTTCCCAGGATTGAAGTAACCCTGCACTCCTGGTATAAATTCCACCTGGACATGGTGTATTATCCTCTGATGTATTGCTTTAAGCTCTTTGTTAATATTTTACTTAAAGTTTTTGCATCAATATTCATTAGTAAAATTGGTCTATAATTTTCTTTCTGTGTTTTGGCTATTCCTGCTTTAGCTATCAGCACCATATATGTGTCATGAAAGGAATGTGGTCAGACTCCTTCACCTATTTTTACAACAGTTTAGAGTTAATTGGTTTTTAAATGTTTAGTTAAATTCACTTGTAAATTTATCTGGCCCTGGAGATTTTTTCATTGTGATTTCATTGATGGCTTGTTCAATCTCTTTTTCTAAAATTAGTTTATTTAAGCATTTTATTTCCTCTTCTGTTGATCTGGGCAATTTATATTTTTGTAAATATTCACACATTTTACTTAGATTGTCAGATTTATTGACATACAGTTGGGCAAAATAGCTACTTATTATTGCTTTAATTTTCTCTTCATTAGAAATGAATTCACCCATTTCATTTCTGGCATACATAAAATTAGATTGTCTTTTTTTTTTTTTCAATCACATTAACCAAAATTTTATTTGTTAATCTTTTTTTTTTCTCAAAACCTGCTCTCAGTTCTATTTATTACTTCAATAGTTTTACTTTCAATTTTATTAATCTCTCCTTTGATTTTCAGTATTTCTGCTTTTGTGCTTAATTTGGTTTATTTAATTTGTTCTTTTGCTAGCTTTTTTAATTGCCTGCTCAATTTGTTGATCTGCTCTTTGTTTATTTTATTCATAAAAACATTTAGCGATATAAAATTTTCGCTAAGGATTGCTCTGACTACATTGCCTAAGTGATGGTATGTTGTCTCATTATCGTCATTGTCTTTGATGAAATTATTGATTTTTTCTAGGATTTTTTTTGACCCACTCATTCTTTAGAATTGGGTTATCTTATTCTGAATTAATTTTGAATCTATCTTTTCATGGCCATTTGCTACACATAATTTTTTTTAGGGCATCATGACCTGCAAAGAATACATTTAATATTTCTGACTTTCTGCATTGTTAGGTTTTTATGCCCTAATTGAGTCATTTTTTTTTTGTAGGTGCCATATACTGCTAAGAAAAAAGTCATATTCATTTCAATTCTCATTCAATTTTCTCCAGATAGCTACTATATCTAATTTTTCTAAAATTCTGTTCACTTCCTAAACTTCTTTCTTGTTCATTTTGGGCTTAGGATTATCTAGTTCTGAGAAGGAGAGGTTGAGGTGCCTCACTGATATATTTTTACTTTGTACCTTTTCTGGTAAATCTCTTAACTTCTCCTCTGAGAGTTTGGATGCTATACCACTTGGTGCATATATGTTTAGTAATTATATTACTTCCTTGTGTATGGTAAATTTTAGCAAGATATAGTTTCCTTCTTAATCTCTTTTAATTAGATCTATTTTTTCTTTTGTTTTGACTGAGATCAGGATTGCTACTCCTGATTTTATTTTTCTTTTTTTGTTTTTTTATTAATTAATTAATAAATTTTCTTGTTTACATCATTCATTTCCATGAGATTTTTGTGCTACAAATTTTCTCCTCATCTTTTCCCTGCCCACCACCCCAAAACAGCCCTATCCCACTATATAACCCCTTCTCCAATCTGCTCTCTCCTATGTCCTCCCCCATCACCCCTCTGACTTTCTGGTAGGGCAAGATGGATCTCCCTATGCCAATGCCTGTGTATCTTAATTCCTGGTTGCATGTAGTTAATAATAATAATAATAATGATAATAACAATAATAATAATATATACACACATACACATACATATATATCTATATGTATCTATATCTCTCTATATATATCTATATATTTAACATTTGATTATAGAAGTTTAAATTCTAGATTCTTTCTCTTCCTTCCTCGTCACCCACTCCCACTGGAAATACAAGTAGTTCAATACAGGCTGTACATGTATAGTTGCGAGAACATCTCCAAAATGTACATATTGTGAGAGACTGATTATATGTCCCTTATGCCTATCCTGCTCCCCACCTTGTTCTATTCTCTACCATGTCCCTGTCCCTTTACAGAACTGTGTGCTTCCAGCAACCCTCCCCCCACCCTCCACTCCCCCCCATCATCCCACCTCTCAACCCCATGCCCCCTACTCTCTTCTGTGGCAAGATACTCAGTTTAGAGTTTATGTCATTGTAATACCAAGCAAAGGAAACTTCCAAGGTTCACATTACCAGCATAGTAAACCCCATTTATTCAGCAAACATTTACAGAACAGAGAAAGTCAAAATACAGTGTAACTTGTGCCTTTAGCAAGTAAGTTCTCAATTCAATCCAGGTACTACTCCACCCCTAGGCAGTACATTCATTCAGTCAGTCAAAAGTCTCTTCTCAAATGAAGATTAGTCTCCAACCATAAACAAAGTACATTCATTTGGTCAATTACTCAAAGGCTTCCCACCCCTGAATCTCAAAAAGGGGCAGGAGAGCAAAAAAGGCCATCCACCCTTAAGTTACAACAAAGTTAAACTCAGCATTGAATACCCAAGGAAAGGTTCTTCTTTCATCTTCAGTGGAGGCAGGCCCTCAGCAATCTCAGTTCCTGGGGAGACAAGGCTCAACAAAGGCATAGCCAATGTCCTCATCAAGTGACTCTCTGCCTGTAGAACAGTCCCAGAACCCCTGAAAACATCAGTAAGGCCCTCTTCCAGGATTTCTGTGCAGGTACCACAAGAAAATCCTCCTTCAGGGCTTCTGAACCAACAGCCAGGTTCCAGGACCTCTACAACAGCAGCACTGTCCTTCACCAGCAGGTAAATCTGGCAAAACAACATCAAAACAGACAGACAAAATACCAGCATCACAGCCATGCTTCCTCAGTTCTTGGCAGTACCAGGTGGCAGTTCCCAAAAGTCCTGGGCAGTTCCAATGGGTTCTCAGACATCTTTCTCTCAGCAACTCAGGCTGAACAATACTGGATACTGCTCTCCCAAAGTCCTTCTGGCCTTCTCTAGGCTTGGGCCTCTCTGCCAATTCATGGCTCCTCCCAGTTCAGCCCTCTCTCTTCACGTGAACAAGTGCATCCCACAAGTGCGATTCACAAGCTCTGGGTTTTAACACTCAACCCCCAAACCAAGCTAATGCAGGGGTATCTCCAAATTTCATTACCATTACAGTCATTCCTTCCCTAAGCCAAATTCAATGAGAGCAAGGTTGACCTGTTCCCTTTTGCCTTCCTGTTCTTCCCCTCCATTGTAACAGTTATCCCTTGCTTCTTTTATATGAGATGATGAACTCTATTCTGCCTCTCCCTGTCTCCTCTCATTCTATTTCTCTCCCACCTCAGAATTTCACCTTTTAAAGTATCTTCCCTGCATATTTAATTGATCCTGTGCCCTCTCTGTACATATATATATATATATATATATATATATATATATATATATATATATACACACATACGCGTATATATGCCTTCCTATGTAGACATATTGGCATGTAAATAGTTCAACTTTGATAAGTTTGTTATGATTTCTTTCCCATGTTTATCTTCTCATGCTTCTTGTATTTGAGTGTCAAATTTTCTTTTCAGTTCTGGTTTTTGCAGCAAGAGTGCTTCAAGGTCCTCCACCTCATTGAATGACCATATTTTCCCCTGAAACATTATACTCAGTTTTGCTGGGTAAGTGATTCTTGGTTTTAATCCTAGCTCCCTTGATCTCTGGAATATCATATTCCAGGCTCTTTGATCCCTTAATGTAGAAGCTGCTAGATCCTGGGTTATCCTAATTGTGTTTCCAGAGTATTCAAATTGTTTCTTCTTGGCAGCTAGTAATATTTTCTCCTTGATCAAGGGACTCTGGAACCTGGCTATAACATTCCCAGGAGTTTTTGTTTTTGGATCTTTTTCAGGAGGTGATTGGTGAGTTCTTTCAAGTTCTAGTTTGCCCTCTGGTTCTAAAATATCAGGGCAATTTTCCTTGAATTTCTTGAAGGATGCTTTCTAGGTTCTTTTTTGATCATGGCTTTCAGGTAGTCCAATAATTTTTAAATTGTCTCTCCTGGATCTGTTTTCTGGGTCAGTGTTTTTTTTTCAAGGAGATATTTCACATTGCCTTCTATTTTTTCATTTGTTTGGATCTGTTTGATAGTATCTTGATTTCTCATAAAGTCATTTGCTTCCATTTGCTTCACTCTAATTCTGAAGAAATTTTTCTCTTCAGAAAGCTTTTGAGATTCTTTTTCCATCTGGTAAACTCAACTTTTTAAGGCATTCTTTTCCTCATTGGCTTTTTGGACCTCTTTTGCCATTTGAGTTAATCTATTTTTTAAGGTGTTATTTTCTTCAGTCAGATTGTTGACTCTCTTTTCATTTTTTTTCTTGCATCATTTTCATTTTTCTTCCCAATTTTTCCTCTGCTTCTCTTATTTGTTTTTTAAAATCCTTCTTAAGCTGCTCTTTGGCTTGTAAACAGTCTACATTTTTCTTGGAAGCGTTTGGTATGGGAGTTCTGACTGTGTTGTTTTCTTCCCATTCCATGCTTTGGTCCTTTTTGTCCCCAGAAAAGGAATCTAAAGTTGGATTGCTGTTCTTACTTTGCTTCCTGTGCCTGCTTATGTTGCCAGTGAATTACTTGACTTTTTAGCTCTGTGGAACTCTGCTTCCAGAGGGCAGTGCTTTGTCCCAAATTGCTGGAGTTTTCATAGCTGCTGGAGCTATTGGGGGCCAATGCATCCCCCACTAGCTTTGGCTCACTGAAAACTCACCCCAGGACCATGACCCAAGATCACAATCTTGATCCAGACAGCTTAAGGCAAGAGCACTTAGCCTCTGAATGATCACTTAGTCCTCCTGCAATTTGCAGGCTGGGAGCTTCTGAAGCAGCCATGTGGAAGCGGCCGCTGCTTCTGTTGCTTCCTTGCCCTGGAGGCAGTTTGGCTGGACCATCTCCCTCAAATTTAGCCAAGTTCCATTGACCTTTCACTTAGTCCTTATTTCTTATGGCTTGATAATTCTGGAAATCACCACAGCTGCCACTGACTCACTCTCCTTTAGGCTCCAGGTGTGGCTTGTCCTTGTGGCTCTGGGGCCAAACCACAGTTTCAGGCTGGACTGGACTCAGCTTCCAGCACACTGTGATGAGCCTTTCTTGCCAAGCTGCCTTCAGTGGGAGATGTATTTTTCTGTAATTTTGTTAGTTCTGGAGCCCTAAAATTTGTTTAGGGTCATATTTTTTTGGTATTTGAGGTGATTACGTGGGAACTGTGGAGTTTTCCTGCTTCTACACTGCCATCTTGGCTGTGCTCTCCCCCTACCCAATATGGCAAACTTTTAATGAACTTTTAATAAACTTAACTTTTCTTTGGCTGAGGGAAGATGAATTGAATTCATTAGGAGGGAACCAGTGTGTTGATATTTTGGGGTCTTGAGCACCACTAACCCTAACCACATCAGGGATGCAAAAAGAGGCAAAAACACCTGATTTATTTGATGCACTCTATTATTTTACCAGCTTACATCTTTAAGGAGTGCCTCCCTCAAGAACGAATATCTTGGGCTAGATGGTGAAAAAAAGACAGGGACTCACCTGAGCTCCCCCAAATTCCCCTTGAAGCAACTTTACTATCTCAAAACAAATTCTAAAGTGATAGAACCCCCGAAAAGGATGATATGAAACAATTTTTTTAGCCCAAGATAACAAAATGATTTTTGGAAGGTTGGCAAGAAAGGTGTATTCTACTACCCAGAGATGAAAGAGGAAAGCAGTCCAGTATAGTCAATGCCCCAAAACAGCAAGCCTTTGGAACAACTGAATTGGCAGTAGTGACTACCAGAGCTCTCATCCCACAGACTGTAAGGGGGTCAGACATCAGTTCAGAAAGAGATTATAGGAGACTCTTTCCTGGCACATCTTAGACAGCCATCTGGTTTTTATTGCATTTTCACATGCATAATAAAGCAACCCAAAGAATACTACTTAGATACAAAAAAGTTCTAAAAGGACTAGTATCTCCATTATAAGTCAGAGGAGAAAAGAAAAATAATGTAAATTTCTTTTCCTTTGTCCTTTTATGCTTTGAGTACTAATGGTAAATGCTGGAAGGAGATGACAGCGAATAGAAGAGGAAATGGATCTCTGAATTGTTCCAGAGTGAATTCCAACTTAATGGCATTGATAGATACCCTATTCCTGCATATCCCCCTAATATTTGAAGGTGGGAGGATTAATATTTCTCTCCAATATGGCACTCCAGGGTCCTCAGTCTCCTCTTCTTCTTAGACCATAAGGAGCATAGTGACTCTATTCACACCTCAACCCTTGCTGCAATGTTTAATATAGAAAACCCTAATTAACTTTCCTCATGATTGCAATTCTCTACTCTCCTTGAGATCAAATTTTAGTTCCTATCTCATATTGTTATTATGAAGCTCAATTGAAATAATGTCTATAAACAAATTTGCAAATTTAAAAGTTATATTAATGCTAGAAATCAGTATCATCATCATCATTGCCATCCAAGAAGGGTGTATTCATTCTTAATATTTCCACTTAGAGTTCCATTTTTTTTGTGTGTGTTTGAATCTTTTTAATCCAAAAAGCATTCGTATCTCCAGAGGGAACAAAAAAGGAAAATTAGAATTGAAGAGATCAGCCTTTTTGCTATCATCTATAACCTATTGTTACATATATCCTGATTAGAGGTCCCCTGCCTTCTTTGAGCTTCCTCCATTAGAGGCCTTTTCCTTTGTCCTTATTTATCATTCATCACTGACTTTAACTCTTCTGGGCTTTAGTGTTCCTGACCCTCTTCATATAAGACTATGACTTATAGGACTTGCCACTGTTTCAACAGCTGTTTCCATTTATTAATCCTGCTGTGACTGAGTCAGCCAGACTGATATAAGTTCTTCATAAAAACTAATGAAAGTGAAACTAGGTTACTTTAACTGACCAATTTTCCTCCAAGAATTGAATAGATCTCCCATTTGTGAGTATCATTTGCCCACTTTTGTTTGATTTAGTTTCCTAAAAAAAAAAAAAAAAAAAAACAAAGAGAGAGAAAGAAATATAAGAGTATTTTATCCTGTAAATAGTCAGATCACTTTAGGGATTCTGATAACCTGGTAAATTTTTGATGTGGATTCATTCCTTTAAAGCAGGAGTGATTAATGTTTTTTGTGTCATGGACCCCTTTCATAGTCTCAGGAAATCTATGTACCACTATTCAGAACAGTATTCTTAAATGAATAAAATAATATGCATAGGATGGCAAAGTAAACCAATCTTATTGAAATCCACTTATCTATTGATCTATCTTTTGAACTCGCAAATTACAGTTTAAGAATTTATGCCATTAGGGGATTATCTCCCCTAGTAAGGAATTTAGTCTCCTCACATCATTGGTTTAGAGTTGGGAAGAAACTTAGAGAGCACATCTCATCTAGCCTCTTATTTTACACATTAGGAAATTGAGGTCCAAATAAGCAAAAATAAAACAAAACAAAACAAAACAAACCAACTGACTTGGAAAGCAGATTCAGGAGAGATAGTATCAGAAGCATGGTACTACCTGCAAACCATAATCAAAAGGAGGACATTGACAGCCTCTTTCAAGTAATTATCAAGTAAAACTGCCTTGATATCCTGGAACCAGATGGCAAAATAAGCATTGAAAGAATCTACCAATCACCTCAGGAAAGAGATCCCAAAATAAAAACTCCAAGAAACATCATAGCCAAATTTCAAAACTATCAAGTCAAGGAAAAAATTACTACAAGTGGCCACAAACAATCAGTTCAAATATTGGGGAGCTACAATCAGGAATGCATGGGACTTGGCAATGGCAACATTAAAAGTTTAAAGGTCTGAACATGATATTCCAGAAAGCAAAGGAATTAGGACTACAACAAAGAAACACTTAAGCAACAAAATTAAGCAGTATACAAAAAACGTCACTCAATGAAATAGAAGGATTTCAAGCTTTCATAAGAAGACAAGAATGAAACCAAAAAATTGATCTCTAATATCGAGACCCAAGAGAAGCCTAAACAGGTAAAAAGGGAAAACATAAGGGATTCAACAGAGATAAATCATTTACATACCTGCATGGGAAGGTGATATTGTAATTCTTAAAAACCGTATCACTAGTAGTACAGCTAGAAGTAATATACGTGTATCGAGGGTACAAGTATAAGGCAAATTTGAGGGAATGACATAAAAATAACTAAAGGATGGGAAAGAGGAGTACACTGGGTTCAGAAAGAAGGGAGAGGTAAAATATGGTAAAGTGTTTCACATGAACAGGCTAGGAAAAACTATTATAGTGGACAGAAAGATGGGAAGGTAGGTGATGGGTATCGCATGAACCTTCCTCTTATCAGTATTAACTCAAAGACAGAATAATATATAAAATTAGTTGAATATAGAATTCTATCTTATCTGAAATGTAAGTAGGAGTCAGCAGATCAGGGGAGGTGGTAGAAAGAAGCAAAACACTGGTGAAGTTGGAAGGGGTGAAAAGGAAAGACAGGACAAACAGGAGGAAGAATAGGATGAAGGGACATACATAGGTAGTAATCATAATTCTGAATGTGAATGGGATGAACTCTACCATAAAACAGAAGTGAATAGCATAGTGGATCAAAAACTAGAATGCTACAGTATGTTGTTTACAAGAAAAACACTTAAAGCATAGAGACATGTACAGAATAAAGGTAAGGGGGTGGAGCAAAATATATTATACTTCAACTGAAGTTAAAAAAAAAAAACAGAGGTAGCAATCCTGATCTTAGACAAAGCAAAAGCAAAAAGAGATCTAATTGAAAGAGAAAAGGAAGCAAACTACATCCTGCTAAAAGGTACCATAGACAATGAAGCAATATCAATAATAAATGTATATGCACTAAGTGGTATAACACTCAGCTTCTTAAAAGAGAAATTAAATGAGTTAGAGGAAGAAATAGACAGTAAATCTATGCTAGTTGGGGATCTCAAATCTCCCTTCTCATAACTCAATAAATCCAATCAAAAATAAGTATGAAAGAAGTTAAGGAGATGAATAGAATTTCAGAAAAATTAGATATGAAAGACCTTTGGAGAAAACTGAATGAGAACAGAAAGGAATATACCTTGTTCTCAGCAGCACATGACATCAGCACAAAAACTGACCATATAATAGGGCATAAAAACCTCAACATCAAATGTAGGAAGGCAGAAATACTATGTGTATTCTTTTCAGATCATAGCACAATAAAAATTACATTTAACAAAGGGTAGTGAGAATATAGATTAAAATTAATTGGAAGTTAAATAATCTAATCCTAAAGAATAAATTGGTCAAAGAACAATTCATTAAAAAAATAATTTCATATACAAGGATTACAACAATGAAACCATACCAAATTTTATGGGATGTAGCCAAAGCAGTACTTCGGAGAAAATTTATTTCTCTAAATTCTTATATCAACAAAATGGAAAAAGAATAGATCAATGAATTGGACATGCAAGTAAAAAAAAAAACTGGAAAAAGAACACATTTAAAACTCTCAATCAAAATTGGGAAATCCTGAAAATTTGAAATCCTGAAAATCAAAGTTGAGATTAATAAGACTGAAAGTAAAAAACAAAAACAAAGAAACAAAAAAACCTATTGAGGTAATAAATCAATCTACTAGCTGGTTTTATGGGGAACCCTTCCACCCCCCCTCCTGCAGTAAGATAGATAATCCATTGGTTATTATGATTTAAAAAAAGAAGAGAACCAAATGTCCAGTATGAAAAATTAAAAAGGTGAAATCACCACTAATGAAGAAGAAATTAAAGCAATCATTAGGAAATATTTTGCCTATTATATACCAATAAAATTGACAATGTTTAGGGCCCCTGTGGCTGGGAGCACTTTTGCTCCCTCTGATCTTGTAAACACAACTCTGTCCTTCTCTCTCAAGGTCATAAATGATAATGCTTCTGTCTAACCTGGCTCTGAGACGAGGGTCCCCACTCTTCCATGAGTGACCACAGGCACTCCTTTCTTCCCTGGAACTGTGAGCAGGGCTCCTGTTTCCTTTCTGTCACTAATGCCAGTGCATTGGTTTTCCTTGTTAACCTGGGACCTAAATCAGGAACTGTATATAGGCAATTCAATAGGATCCTTAAGGCAGTACCAGCAAAAGGTCTCCTATTATCTCCTTCTGACCACTTGTCTGACCATTCTACTGGTTGACTACTGAGAGTTCTGGAGGTTGTTACCCCACTGATGCTGCTACCTCTAAGGTTCAGCTTGTACTCCTTGAACTGACCATCATACTGGTGAGACAGACCTTTCCTGCTGAGTTCTTAATTTGTCTGGACTGGAAAATTCTTTCACCCTCATATTTTGCTGGTTCTTACTCTTCAGAATTTGATTTGAGGCACTGTTTTAAAGTTGTTACATAAATTTCTACTGAACTCTCACTGGTATGTAACAATTTTTTTTTAAGCCTATCTTTTTGATCACCTCTAACCAATTATATTTCTTATTCACAGTAGCAGGTGTTCCAAATCATTTCCTTTTTTTTATTAAGTATCTATTATGATTACTATCTATATATTTCCTTCCCTCTTATTTTTTGCCTGTTTTTACTTCTCTCCCTCCCTCCCCTTTTACTCTGCCCATTCTTAAAAGTGTTTTGTTTCTGACTACTACCTCCCTCAATCTGTTTTCCCTTTTATCACTCTCCCCCTATCTTATTGCCTATCCCTCCTACTTCCCCATAAGGTATGATAGATTTCTGTAACTGAGCCAATTCCAAAGAGAGTAATGTTCAAATTCTTCCCTTTACCTCCTTCATCTTCCTGCCCACTGTAAAAAATATCTTTCACACCACTTTTATGTGAGATAATTTATCCCATTTTCCTTTTCCTTTCTCCCAGTGAATTATTCTTTTATTAATTTTAATTAATTTTTTGAGATATCATGGGAATCCTGCCCTGATCCTGTTTATGTTTTCTTCTTCCTTCTTAAGTTCTCATGTATCTATTCATCTGTTTATCACCTCTTCCCCCCAAAGATTATATGCTAATTGTGGGGAATGGGTTGCTTTTCTTTCTTTTGACTTTGAAACCTCATGATAGAGAGCAATGTTTTTCATACAGTAATTTAAAAAAAATAATTGTTGCTAGTATTTGATTGGTTCCATGAGTCATGACCATATAGCATCACTGAGAGAATGCTGATATTGATGAGAAAGATTTTTGCATCTAAGAGCAGTTGAAGATTCTAGAAAGTCCTGCACAACTTCCTCTTGAATCATTATTATTTGTGTACTTCTTTCCCCTCATTTGATTGCAAACTCTTTAAAAGTAGAATATGAGTTATATTCAACATGGCATCAATGGCATCTAACACAGACTGAGTCTTCTTTCTGACATTTTGCTTGACATTTCATGAATGTTTATTGAACTGAATTTCTTGAGTCCAGGCACACTAAACAATTAATCAGTGAAATTGCAAGAAAGATGGTGATTCTTACTTTACGTTAAACATAAGAATTCTTACCATTAAGAGATTTAATATTTTCATTGTTAAAGTTTTATATTTTGTTGTCCTGCCTCTGTGCTGGTACATAATTACTCATCTCAGACTACAGTGGAGAGTTGGTGATTATAGGAGATTTGGGGAAATTTATACAGTTAAGAAGAAATATTTTTTTCCTGTAACAAAATCAAGTCTTATGAGTGTGATTCTTTTATTTCAATTTTCCTTATGTTACTTGAATGAATGAACAATATTTATTTATTAATCTCTTATTATGTGCAACGTTGTGCTAAGGGTGGTGCAAACATAGGAGAACATGACAGTCTTTACCCTCAAGAAGTTTATGTTTAATAGACTTCAAGTTTAATTAAGCTTAAGTTTAATAGGGGAAGACAACACCTACAGGAAAATAGGAGTTGGAAGGCTGGACTCTGGAGGAAAGCAAGAATTGGAAATGTCTAGAAAGGGGGCCTGGGATGGGACAAAAAAAGGAGAAAGCTCATTGCTTAGAGGCCTGGGTCTCTGGATATGAAGAACTATAGAGAGGGAATAAGAGGAAAATTTATATGAGGTAGACCAAAAAGCAGTGTTTGTCTCCCTTTGGTCTGAATCTTCCCAATTGATTTCTGTTGCATAGACCCAACCTGTCTCTTCTCAAATTGAAAAAAAAAAAAAGGAACTAAATTATAATCTTGTTTGATGCACATGGCTATTTGAGGCTTCATTTTCCTTTTCATGCCCTTTTTGAGTCTCTGAATTCTGCAGAAACATTTTCTTCATTCATCATGCTTTGATTGGACAAAGTGAGAGCAATCAGAGCACCAGCAGCAAATGATTTTATTTGACTAGTCAAAGGAATTTGACCTTGATGAATGGTTGCTACAGGTCTTCAGTGAGTAAAGAGGAACACAATTATGCAGCCTCTGATTCTTAAGAAAAATTGCAATGAATGCCTTTCAGGAGGATCAGTGAGGAAAAAGTCAAGTGTAATCATGACATATAAAAATAACTCTGAAAATTCTGTATTTTATGTGGTTTGAATAAGGAAAGTTTTAAGATCAAATAAATAAAAAAATGCCACAACATTGGTGGTATTTTATTTTTTGAAAGCAAAAAGTTCTTATGGTGATGGTTGTTGTGTACGTTATTCATTTTTAAAAATTAGTGGTTTTACAATGTTCTAAAAATGAATTAATTTCATTTGTATGGGGGACAAGACAATGGTTTCATAATTTACAATAGTTTAAAAATATACTGTTGGAAATGCCAGGACCTATAAAACAGTCTTATAAATAAGCACCACAAATGAGCTAGCCCACAGAAATATTTTAACAGGATGTTCTTCCCTTTGGAGGAATACTGGCAGAAACATGAATTAAAAACTCAAGTCGTTATTTGCCTCCAGGCCAGTAGGCAAGTCATTATTTCTGAAACTGTCCTAGACACCTAGTGCTTTTGAATGCTTTGGGTAAAAGATATCCGTGCAAGTGACCAACATCTATAAGCAGGAAAGCTAATCACAGTAAAACAAGCAACCCAATTAGTCAAAGCTTCAATAAGTAAATAGTGGCAAGTCATTATTCATTCTCACAGCATCTATTTATAATAACATGAATAATGATGGATTCCTTTGTTACAAGTGGGAACCATAAAAGGAATTTCAGAGAAAGCCCACCAGCATTAAAAAAAAAAATCTAACTTTGTTTGAGGGGAAAATAAGAACATACATCTAATTAGAATTGATGGATCAGAGTACCTGTAGGTAGCATGGTAAAGTAG
>JAQQSV010001069.1:38274-76647 GCA_028646515.1 Pseudochirops corinnae
AAAAAAAAAAGAAAAATAATGAAAGACTTAGCGAAATAGTAAGCTGGGGGTATTAAGTCATTTAAAGGATAAAGATAATTTCAGACATGAAATACAACTTATTCTGGGACAAATGGGGGGAAAATTATGTGATATAACCTTTAATTTCATTATATAAATGTGAGTTGTTGATATTTTAATTCAAAGGTAAGTGCACTTTCTACTTTACCATGCTACCTACAGGTACTCTGATCCATCAATTCTAATTAGATGTATGTTCTTATTTTCCCCTCAAACAAAGTTAGATTTTTTTTTTTAATGCTGGTGGGCTTTCTCTGAAATTCCTTTTATGGTTCCCACTTGTAACAAAGGAATCCATCATTATTCATGTTATTATAAATAGATGCTGTGAGAATGAATAATGACTTGCCACTATTTACTTATTGAAGCTTTGACTAATTGGGTTGCTTGTTTTACTGTGATTAGCTTTCCTGCTTATAGATGTTGGTCACTTGCACGGATATCTTTTACCCAAAGCATTCAAAAGCACTAGGTGTCTAGGACAGTTTCAGAAATAATGACTTGCCTACTGGCCTGGAGGCAAATAACGACTTGAGTTTTTAATTCATGTTTCTGCCAGTATTCCTCCAAAGGGAAGAACATCCTGTTAAAATATTTCTGTGGGCTAGCTCATTTGTGGTGCTTATTTATAAGACTGTTTTATAGGTCCTGGCATTTCCAACAGTATATTTTTAAACTATTGTAAATTATGAAACCATTGTCTTGTCCCCCATACAAATGAAATTAATTCATTTTTAGAACATTGTAAAACCACTAATTTTTAAAAATGAATAACGTACACAACAACCATCACCATAAGAACTTTTTGCTTTCAAAAAATAAAATACCACCAATGTTGTGGCATTTTTTTATTTATTTGATCTTAAAACTTTCCTTATTCAAACCACATAAAATACAGAATTTTCAGAGTTATTTTTATATGTCATGATTACACTTGACTTTTTCCTCACTGATCCTCCTGAAAGGCATTCATTGCAATTTTTCTTAAGAATCAGAGGCTGCATAATTGTGTTCCTCTTTACTCACTGAAGACCTGTAGCAACCATTCATCAAGGTCAAATTCCTTTGACTAGTCAAATAAAATCATTTGCTGCTGGTGCTCTGATTGCTCTCACTTTGTCCAATCAAAGCATGATGAATGAAGAAAATGTTTCTGCAGAATTCAGAGACTCAAAAAGGGCATGAAAAGGAAAATGAAGCCTCAAATAGCCATGTGCATCAAACAAGATTATAATTTAGTTCCTTTTTTTTTTTTTCAATTTGAGAAGAGACAGGTTGGGTCTATGCAACAGAAATCAATTGGGAAGATTCAGACCAAAGGGAGACAAACACTGCTTTTTGGTCTACCTCATATAAATTTTCCTCTTATTCCCTCTCTATAGTTCTTCATATCCAGAGACCCAGGCCTCTAAGCAATGAGCTTTCTCCTTTTTTTGTCCCATCCCAGGCCCCCTTTCTAGACATTTCCAATTCTTGCTTTCCTCCAGAGTCCAGCCTTCCAACTCCTATTTTCCTGTAGGTGTTGTCTTCCCCTATTAAACTTAAGCTTAATTAAACTTGAAGTCTATTAAACATAAACTTCTTGAGGGTAAAGACTGTCATGTTCTCCTATGTTTGCACCACCCTTAGCACAACGTTGCACATAATAAGAGATTAATAAATAAATATTGTTCATTCATTCAAGTAACATAAGGAAAATTGAAATAAAAGAATCACACTCATAAGACTTGATTTTGTTACAGGAAAAAAATATTTCTTCTTAACTGTATAAATTTCCCCAAATCTCCTATAATCACCAACTCTCCACTGTAGTCTGAGATGAGTAATTATGTACCAGCACAGAGGCAGGACAACAAAATATAAAACTTTAACAATGAAAATATTAAATCTCTTAATGGTAAGAATTCTTATGTTTAACGTAAAGTAAGAATCACCATCTTTCTTGCAATTTCACTGATTAATTGTTTAGTGTGCCTGGACTCAAGAAATTCAGTTCAATAAACATTCATGAAATGTCAAGCAAAATGTCAGAAAGAAGACTCAGTCTGTGTTAGATGCCATTGATGCCATGTTGAATATAACTCATATTCTACTTTTAAAGAGTTTGCAATCAAATGAGGGGAAAGAAGTACACAAATAATAATGATTCAAGAGGAAGTTGTGCAGGACTTTCTAGAATCTTCAACTGCTCTTAGATGCAAAAATCTTTCTCATCAATATCAGCATTCTCTCAGTGATGCTATATGGTCATGACTCATGGAACCAATCAAATACTAGCAACAATTATTTTTTTTAAATTACTGTATGAAAAACATTGCTCTCTATCATGAGGTTTCAAAGTCAAAAGAAAGAAAAGCAACCCATTCCCCACAATTAGCATATAATCTTTGGGGGGAAGAGGTGATAAACAGATGAATAGATACATGAGAACTTAAGAAGGAAGAAGAAAACATAAACAGGATCAGGGCAGGATTCCCATGATATCTCAAAAAATTAATTAAAATTAATAAAAGAATAATTCACTGGGAGAAAGGAAAAGGAAAATGGGATAAATTATCTCACATAAAAGTGGTGTGAAAGATATTTTTTACAGTGGGCAGGAAGATGAAGGAGGTAAAGGGAAGAATTTGAACATTACTCTCTTTGGAATTGGCTCAGTTACAGAAATCTATCATACCTTATGGGGAAGTAGGAGGGATAGGCAATAAGATAGGGGGAGAGTGATAAAAGGGAAAACAGATTGAGGGAGGTAGTAGTCAGAAACAAAACACTTTTAAGAATGGGCAGAGTAAAAGGGGAGGGAGGGAGAGAAGTAAAAACAGGCAAAAAATAAGAGGGAAGGAAATATATAGATAGTAATCATAATAGATACTTAATAAAAAAAAGGAAATGATTTGGAACACCTGCTACTGTGAATAAGAAATATAATTGGTTAGAGGTGATCAAAAAGATAGGCTTAAAAAAAAATTGTTACATACCAGTGAGAGTTCAGTAGAAATTTATGTAACAACTTTAAAACAGTGCCTCAAATCAAATTCTGAAGAGTAAGAACCAGCAAAATATGAGGGTGAAAGAATTTTCCAGTCCAGACAAATTAAGAACTCAGCAGGAAAGGTCTGTCTCACCAGTATGATGGTCAGTTCAAGGAGTACAAGCTGAACCTTAGAGGTAGCAGCATCAGTGGGGTAACAACCTCCAGAACTCTCAGTAGTCAACCAGTAGAATGGTCAGACAAGTGGTCAGAAGGAGATAATAGGAGACCTTTTGCTGGTACTGCCTTAAGGATCCTATTGAATTGCCTATATACAGTTCCTGATTTAGGTCCCAGGTTAACAAGGAAAACCAATGCACTGGCATTAGTGACAGAAAGGAAACAGGAGCCCTGCTCACAGTTCCAGGGAAGAAAGGAGTGCCTGTGGTCACTCATGGAAGAGTGGGGACCCTCGTCTCAGAGCCAGGTTAGACAGAAGCATTATCATTTATGACCTTGAGAGAGAAGGACAGAGTTGTGTTTACAAGATCAGAGGGAGCAAAAGTGCTCCCAGCCACAGGGGCCCTAAACATTGTCAATTTTATTGGTATATAATAGGCAAAATATTTCCTAATGATTGCTTTAATTTCTTCTTCATTAGTGGTGATTTCACCTTTTTAATTTTTCATACTGGACATTTGGTTCTCTTCTTTTTTTAAATCATAATAACCAATGGATTATCTATCTTACTGCAGGAGGGGGGGTGGAAGGGTTCCCCATAAAACCAGCTAGTAGATTGATTTATTACCTCAATAGGTTTTTTTGTTTCTTTGTTTTTGTTTTTTACTTTCAGTCTTATTAATCTCAACTTTGATTTTCAGGATTTCAAATTTTCAGGATTTCCCAATTTTGATTGAGAGTTTTAAATGTGTTCTTTTTCCAGTTTTTTTTTTTACTTGCATGTCCAATTCATTGATCTATTCTTTTTCCATTTTGTTGATATAAGAATTTAGAGAAATAAATTTTCTCCGAAGTACTGCTTTGGCTACATCCCATAAAATTTGGTATGGTTTCATTGTTGTAATCCTTGTATATGAAATTATTTTTTTAATGAATTGTTCTTTGACCAATTTATTCTTTAGGATTAGATTATTTAACTTCCAATTAATTTTAATCTATATTCTCACTACCCTTTGTTAAATGTAATTTTTATTGTGCTATGATCTGAAAAGAATACACATAGTATTTCTGCCTTCCTACATTTGATGTTGAGGTTTTTATGCCCTATTATATGGTCAGTTTTTGTGCTGATGTCATGTGCTGCTGAGAACAAGGTATATTCCTTTCTGTTCTCATTCAGTTTTCTCCAAAGGTCTTTCATATCTAATTTTTCTGAAATTCTATTCATCTCCTTAACTTCTTTCATACTTATTTTTGATTGGATTTATTGAGTTATGAGAAGGGAGATTTGAGATCCCCAACTAGCATAGATTTACTGTCTATTTCTTCCTCTAACTCATTTAATTTCTCTTTTAAGAAGCTGAGTGTTATACCACTTAGTGCATATACATTTATTATTGATATTGCTTCATTGTCTATGGTACCTTTTAGCAGGATGTAGTTTGCTTCCTTTTCTCTTTCAATTAGATCTCTTTTTGCTTTTGCTTTGTCTAAGATCAGGATTGCTACCTCTGTTTTTTTTTTTTAACTTCAGTTGAAGTATAATATATTTTGCTCCACCCCCTTACCTTTATTCTGTACATGTCTCTATGCTTTAAGTGTTTTTCTTGTAAACAACATACTGTAGCATTCTAGTTTTTGATCCACTATGCTATTCACTTCTGTTTTATGGTAGAGTTCATCCCATTCACATTCAGAATTATGATTACTACCTATGTATGTCCCTTCATCCTATTCTTCCTCCTGTTTGTCCTGTCTTTCCTTTTCACCCCTTCCAACTTCACCAGTGTTTTGCTTCTTTCTACCACCTCCCCTGATCTGCTGACTCCTACTTACATTTCAGATAAGATAGAATTCTATATTCAACTAATTTTATATATTATTCTGTCTTTGAGTTAATACTGATAAGAGGAAGGTTCATGCGATACCCATCACCTACCTTCCCATCTTTCTGTCCACTATAATAGTTTTTCCTAGCCTGTTCATGTGAAACACTTTACCATATTTTACCTCTCCCTTCTTTCTGAACCCAGTGTACTCCTCTTTCCCATCCTTTAGTTATTTTTATGTCATTCCCTCAAATTTGCCTTATACTTGTACCCTCGATACACGTATATTACTTCTAGCTGTACTACTAGTGATACGGTTTTTAAGAATTACAATATCACCTTCCCATGCAGGTATGTAAATGATTTATCTCTGTTGAATCCCTTATGTTTTCCCTTTTTACCTGTTTAGGCTTCTCTTGGGTCTCGATATTAGAGATCAATTTTTTGGTTTCATTCTTGTCTTCTTATGAAAGCTTGAAATCCTTCTATTTCATTGAGTGACGTTTTTTGTATACTGCTTAATTTTGTTGCTTAAGTGTTTCTTTGTTGTAGTCCTAATTCCTTTGCTTTCTGGAATATCATGTTCAGACCTTTAAACTTTTAATGTTGCCATTGCCAAGTCCCATGCATTCCTGATTGTAGCTCCCCAATATTTGAACTGATTGTTTGTGGCCACTTGTAGTAATTTTTTCCTTGACTTGATAGTTTTGAAATTTGGCTATGATGTTTCTTGGAGTTTTTATTTTGGGATCTCTTTCCTGAGGTGATTGGTAGATTCTTTCAATGCTTATTTTGCCATCTGGTTCCAGGATATCAAGGCAGTTTTACTTGATAATTACTTGAAAGAGGCTGTCAATGTCCTCCTTTTGATTATGGTTTGCAGGTAGTACCATGCTTCTGATACTATCTCTCCTGAATCTGCTTTCCAAGTCAGTTGGTTTGTTTTGTTTTGTTTTGTTTTATTTTTGCTTATTTGGACCTCAATTTCCTAATGTGTAAAATAAGAGGCTAGATGAGATGTGCTCTCTAAGTTTCTTCCCAACTCTAAACCAATGATGTGAGGAGACTAAATTCCTTACTAGGGGAGATAATCCCCTAATGGCATAAATTCTTAAACTGTAATTTGCGAGTTCAAAAGATAGATCAATAGATAAGTGGATTTCAATAAGATTGGTTTACTTTGCCATCCTATGCATATTATTTTATTCATTTAAGAATACTGTTCTGAATAGTGGTACATAGATTTCCTGAGACTATGAAAGGGGTCCATGACACAAAAAACATTAATCACTCCTGCTTTAAAGGAATGAATCCACATCAAAAATTTACCAGGTTATCAGAATCCCTAAAGTGATCTGACTATTTACAGGATAAAATACTCTTATATTTCTTTCTCTCTCTTTGTTTTTTTTTTTTTTTTTTTTTAGGAAACTAAATCAAACAAAAGTGGGCAAATGATACTCACAAATGGGAGATCTATTCAATTCTTGGAGGAAAATTGGTCAGTTAAAGTAACCTAGTTTCACTTTCATTAGTTTTTATGAAGAACTTATATCAGTCTGGCTGACTCAGTCACAGCAGGATTAATAAATGGAAACAGCTGTTGAAACAGTGGCAAGTCCTATAAGTCATAGTCTTATATGAAGAGGGTCAGGAACACTAAAGCCCAGAAGAGTTAAAGTCAGTGATGAATGATAAATAAGGACAAAGGAAAAGGCCTCTAATGGAGGAAGCTCAAAGAAGGCAGGGGACCTCTAATCAGGATATATGTAACAATAGGTTATAGATGATAGCAAAAAGGCTGATCTCTTCAATTCTAATTTTCCTTTTTTGTTCCCTCTGGAGATACGAATGCTTTTTGGATTAAAAAGATTCAAACACACACAAAAAAAATGGAACTCTAAGTGGAAATATTAAGAATGAATACACCCTTCTTGGATGGCAATGATGATGATGATACTGATTTCTAGCATTAATATAACTTTTAAATTTGCAAATTTGTTTATAGACATTATTTCAATTGAGCTTCATAATAACAATATGAGATAGGAACTAAAATTTGATCTCAAGGAGAGTAGAGAATTGCAATCATGAGGAAAGTTAATTAGGGTTTTCTATATTAAACATTGCAGCAAGGGTTGAGGTGTGAATAGAGTCACTATGCTCCTTATGGTCTAAGAAGAAGAGGAGACTGAGGACCCTGGAGTGCCATATTGGAGAGAAATATTAATCCTCCCACCTTCAAATATTAGGGGGATATGCAGGAATAGGGTATCTATCAATGCCATTAAGTTGGAATTCACTCTGGAACAATTCAGAGATCCATTTCCTCTTCTATTCGCTGTCATCTCCTTCCAGCATTTACCATTAGTACTCAAAGCATAAAAGGACAAAGGAAAAGAAATTTACATTATTTTTCTTTTCTCCTCTGACTTATAATGGAGATACTAGTCCTTTTAGAACTTTTTTGTATCTAAGTAGTATTCTTTGGGTTGCTTTATTATGCATGTGAAAATGCAATAAAAACCAGATGGCTGTCTAAGATGTGCCAGGAAAGAGTCTCCTATAATCTCTTTCTGAACTGATGTCTGACCCCCTTACAGTCTGTGGGATGAGAGCTCTGGTAGTCACTACTGCCAATTCAGTTGTTCCAAAGGCTTGCTGTTTTGGGGCATTGACTATACTGGACTGCTTTCCTCTTTCATCTCTGGGTAGTAGAATACACCTTTCTTGCCAACCTTCCAAAAATCATTTTGTTATCTTGGGCTAAAAAAATTGTTTCATATCATCCTTTTCGGGGGTTCTATCACTTTAGAATTTGTTTTGAGATAGTAAAGTTGCTTCAAGGGGAATTTGGGGGAGCTCAGGTGAGTCCCTGTCTTTTTTTCACCATCTAGCCCAAGATATTCGTTCTTGAGGGAGGCACTCCTTAAAGATGTAAGCTGGTAAAATAATAGAGTGCATCAAATAAATCAGGTGTTTTTGCCTCTTTTTGCATCCCTGATGTGGTTAGGGTTAGTGGTGCTCAAGACCCCAAAATATCAACACACTGGTTCCCTCCTAATGAATTCAATTCATCTTCCCTCAGCCAAAGAAAAGTTAAGTTTATTAAAAGTTCATTAAAAGTTTGCCATATTGGGTAGGGGGAGAGCACAGCCAAGATGGCAGTGTAGAAGCAGGAAAACTCCACAGTTCCCACGTAATCACCTCAAATACCAAAAAAATATGACCCTAAACAAATTTTAGGGCTCCAGAACTAACAAAATTACAGAAAAATACATCTCCCACTGAAGGCAGCTTGGCAAGAAAGGCTCATCACAGTGTGCTGGAAGCTGAGTCCAGTCCAGCCTGAAACTGTGGTTTGGCCCCAGAGCCACAAGGACAAGCCACACCTGGAGCCTAAAGGAGAGTGAGTCAGTGGCAGCTGTGGTGATTTCCAGAATTATCAAGCCATAAGAAATAAGGACTAAGTGAAAGGTCAATGGAACTTGGCTAAATTTGAGGGAGATGGTCCAGCCAAACTGCCTCCAGGGCAAGGAAGCAACAGAAGCAGCGGCCGCTTCCACATGGCTGCTTCAGAAGCTCCCAGCCTGCAAATTGCAGGAGGACTAAGTGATCATTCAGAGGCTAAGTGCTCTTGCCTTAAGCTGTCTGGATCAAGATTGTGATCTTGGGTCATGGTCCTGGGGTGAGTTTTCAGTGAGCCAAAGCTAGTGGGGGATGCATTGGCCCCCAATAGCTCCAGCAGCTATGAAAACTCCAGCAATTTGGGACAAAGCACTGCCCTCTGGAAGCAGAGTTCCACAGAGCTAAAAAGTCAAGTAATTCACTGGCAACATAAGCAGGCACAGGAAGCAAAGTAAGAACAGCAATCCAACTTTAGATTCCTTTTCTGGGGACAAAAAGGACCAAAGCATGGAATGGGAAGAAAACAACACAGTCAGAACTCCCATACCAAACGCTTCCAAGAAAAATGTAGACTGTTTACAAGCCAAAGAGCAGCTTAAGAAGGATTTTAAAAAACAAATAAGAGAAGCAGAGGAAAAATTGGGAAGAAAAATGAAAATGATGCAAGAAAAAAAATGAAAAGAGAGTCAACAATCTGACTGAAGAAAATAACACCTTAAAAAATAGATTAACTCAAATGGCAAAAGAGGTCCAAAAAGCCAATGAGGAAAAGAATGCCTTAAAAAGTTGAGTTTACCAGATGGAAAAAGAATCTCAAAAGCTTTCTGAAGAGAAAAATTTCTTCAGAATTAGAGTGAAGCAAATGGAAGCAAATGACTTTATGAGAAATCAAGATACTATCAAACAGATCCAAACAAATGAAAAAATAGAAGGCAATGTGAAATATCTCCTTGAAAAAAAAACACTGACCCAGAAAACAGATCCAGGAGAGACAATTTAAAAATTATTGGACTACCTGAAAGCCATGATCAAAAAAGAACCTAGAAAGCATCCTTCAAGAAATTCAAGGAAAATTGCCCTGATATTTTAGAACCAGAGGGCAAACTAGAACTTGAAAGAACTCACCAATCACCTCCTGAAAAAGATCCAAAAACAAAAACTCCTGGGAATGTTATAGCCAGGTTCCAGAGTCCCTTGATCAAGGAGAAAATATTACTAGCTGCCAAGAAGAAACAATTTGAATACTCTGGAAACACAATTAGGATAACCCAGGATCTAGCAGCTTCTACATTAAGGGATCAAAGAGCCTGGAATATGATATTCCAGAGATCAAGGGAGCTAGGATTAAAACCAAGAATCACTTACCCAGCAAAACTGAGTATAATGTTTCAGGGGAAAATATGGTCATTCAATGAGGTGGAGGACCTTGAAGCACTCTTGCTGCAAAAACCAGAACTGAAAAGAAAATTTGACACTCAAATACAAGAAGCATGAGAAGATAAACATGGGAAAGAAATCATAACAAACTTATCAAAGTTGAACTATTTACATGCCAATATGTCTACATAGGAAGGCATATATACGCGTATGTGTGTATATATATATATATATATATATATATATATATATATATATATATATGTACAGAGAGGGCACAGGATCAATTAAATATGCAGGGAAGATACTTTAAAAGGTGAAATTCTGAGGTGGGAGAGAAATAGAATGAGAGGAGACAGGGAGAGGCAGAATAGAGTTCATCATCTCATATAAAAGAAGCAAGGGATAACTGTTACAATGGAGGGGAAGAACAGGAAGGCAAAAGGGAACAGGTCAACCTTGCTCTCATTGAATTTGGCTTAGGGAAGGAATGACTGTAATGGTAATGAAATTTGGAGATACCCCTGCATTAGCTTGGTTTGGGGGTTGAGTGTTAAAACCCAGAGCTTGTGAATCGCACTTGTGGGATGCACTTGTTCACGTGAAGAGAGAGGGCTGAACTGGGAGGAGCCATGAATTGGCAGAGAGGCCCAAGCCTAGAGAAGGCCAGAAGGACTTTGGGAGAGCAGTATCCAGTATTGTTCAGCCTGAGTTGCTGAGAGAAAGATGTCTGAGAACCCATTGGAACTGCCCAGGACTTTTGGGAACTGCCACCTGGTACTGCCAAGAACTGAGGAAGCATGGCTGTGATGCTGGTATTTTGTCTGTCTGTTTTGATGTTGTTTTGCCAGATTTACCTGCTGGTGAAGGACAGTGCTGCTGTTGTAGAGGTCCTGGAACCTGGCTGTTGGTTCAGAAGCCCTGAAGGAGGATTTTCTTGTGGTACCTGCACAGAAATCCTGGAAGAGGGCCTTACTGATGTTTTCAGGGGTTCTGGGACTGTTCTACAGGCAGAGAGTCACTTGATGAGGACATTGGCTATGCCTTTGTTGAGCCTTGTCTCCCCAGGAACTGAGATTGCTGAGGGCCTGCCTCCACTGAAGATGAAAGAAGAACCTTTCCTTGGGTATTCAATGCTGAGTTTAACTTTGTTGTAACTTAAGGGTGGATGGCCTTTTTTGCTCTCCTGCCCCTTTTTGAGATTCAGGGGTGGGAAGCCTTTGAGTAATTGACCAAATGAATGTACTTTGTTTATGGTTGGAGACTAATCTTCATTTGAGAAGAGACTTTTGACTGACTGAATGAATGTACTGCCTAGGGGTGGAGTAGTACCTGGATTGAATTGAGAACTTACTTGCTAAAGGCACAAGTTACACTGTATTTTGACTTTCTCTGTTCTGTAAATGTTTGCTGAATAAATGGGGTTTACTATGCTGGTAATGTGAACCTTGGAAGTTTCCTTTGCTTGGTATTACAATGACATAAACTCTAAACTGAGTATCTTGCCACAGAAGAGAGTAGGGGGCATGGGGTTGAGAGGTGGGATGATGGGGGGGAGTGGAGGGTGGGGGGAGGGTTGCTGGAAGCACACAGTTCTGTAAAGGGACAGGGACATGGTAGAGAATAGAACAAGGTGGGGAGCAGGATAGGCATAAGGGACATATAATCAGTCTCTCACAATATGTACATTTTGGAGATGTTCTCGCAACTATACATGTACAGCCTGTATTGAACTACTTGTATTTCCAGTGGGAGTGGGTGACGAGGAAGGAAGAGAAAGAATCTAGAATTTAAACTTCTATAATCAAATGTTAAATATATAGATATATATAGAGAGATATAGATACATATAGATATATATGTATGTGTATGTGTGTATATATTATTATTATTGTTATTATCATTATTATTATTATTATTAACTACATGCAACCAGGAATTAAGATACACAGGCATTGGCATAGGGAGATCCATCTTGCCCTACCAGAAAGTCAGAGGGGTGATGGGGGAGGACATAGGAGAGAGCAGATTGGAGAAGGGGTTATATAGTGGGATAGGGCTGTTTTGGGGTGGTGGGCAGGGAAAAGATGAGGAGAAAATTTGTAGCACAAAAATCTCATGGAAATGAATGATGTAAACAAGAAAATTTATTAATTAATTAATAAAAAAACAAAAAAAGAAAAATAAAATCAGGAGTAGCAATCCTGATCTCAGTCAAAACAAAAGAAAAAATAGATCTAATTAAAAGAGATTAAGAAGGAAACTATATCTTGCTAAAATTTACCATACACAAGGAAGTAATATAATTACTAAACATATATGCACCAAGTGGTATAGCATCCAAACTCTCAGAGGAGAAGTTAAGAGATTTACCAGAAAAGGTACAAAGTAAAAATATATCAGTGAGGCACCTCAACCTCTCCTTCTCAGAACTAGATAATCCTAAGCCCAAAATGAACAAGAAAGAAGTTTAGGAAGTGAACAGAATTTTAGAAAAATTAGATATAGTAGCTATCTGGAGAAAATTGAATGAGAATTGAAATGAATATGACTTTTTTCTTAGCAGTATATGGCACCTACAAAAAAAAAATGACTCAATTAGGGCATAAAAACCTAACAATGCAGAAAGTCAGAAATATTAAATGTATTCTTTGCAGGTCATGATGCCCTAAAAAAAATTATGTGTAGCAAATGGCCATGAAAAGATAGATTCAAAATTAATTCAGAATAAGATAACCCAATTCTAAAGAATGAGTGGGTCAAAAAAAATCCTAGAAAAAATCAATAATTTCATCAAAGACAATGACGATAATGAGACAACATACCATCACTTAGGCAATGTAGTCAGAGCAATCCTTAGCGAAAATTTTATATCGCTAAATGTTTTTATGAATAAAATAAACAAAGAGCAGATCAACAAATTGAGCAGGCAATTAAAAAAGCTAGCAAAAGAACAAATTAAATAAACCAAATTAAGCACAAAAGCAGAAATACTGAAAATCAAAGGAGAGATTAATAAAATTGAAAGTAAAACTATTGAAGTAATAAATAGAACTGAGAGCAGGTTTTGAGAAAAAAAAAAGATTAACAAATAAAATTTTGGTTAATGTGATTGAAAAAAAAAAAAAGACAATCTAATTTTATGTATGCCAGAAATGAAATGGGTGAATTCATTTCTAATGAAGAGAAAATTAAAGCAATAATAAGTAGCTATTTTGCCCAACTGTATGTCAATAAATCTGACAATCTAAGTAAAATGTGTGAATATTTACAAAAATATAAATTGCCCAGATCAACAGAAGAGGAAATAAAATGCTTAAATAAACTAATTTTAGAAAAAGAGATTGAACAAGCCATCAATGAAATCACAATGAAAAAATCTCCAGGGCCAGATAAATTTACAAGTGAATTTAACTAAACATTTAAAAACCAATTAACTCTAAACTGTTGTAAAAATAGGTGAAGGAGTCTGACCACATTCCTTTCATGACACATATATGGTGCTGATAGCTAAAGCAGGAATAGCCAAAACACAGAAAGAAAATTATAGACCAATTTTACTAATGAATATTGATGCAAAAACTTTAAGTAAAATATTAACAAAGAGCTTAAAGCAATACATCAGAGGATAATACACCATGTCCAGGTGGAATTTATACCAGGAGTGCAGGGTTACTTCAATCCTGGGAAAACTATCAACATTATCAACCATATCAATAACAAAACTAACAGAAATCATGTGATTATCTCAATAAATGCAGAAAAAGCTTTTGACAAAATACAGCAACCTTCCCTATTAAAATTACTTTAAAAAGCATAGGAATACATGGAGTTTTCTTTAAAAATAAGTAATATCTATTTGAAACCATCAGCAAGCATTATATGTATGAACATAAGCTAGAAGCTTTTCCAATAAGATCAAGGGTGAAACAAAGATGCCCATTATCACCACTATTATTCAACATGATACTAGAAATGTTAGCTTTAGCAATGAGGAGAAAAATAAATTAAAAGAATTAGAATAGGCAAAAAAGAAACTAAGCCATCACCCTTTGCAGATGATATGATTATATACTTAGCAAATTAACTAAAAAACTACTTGAAAAATTAACAACTTTAGCAAAGTTGAAGGATACAAAATTAACCCATATAAATCACCAAAATTTGTACATGTTGCTAACAACACCCAGCAGCAAGACATAGAAGGAGAAATTTCATTTAAAATAATTGTAGACAATGTAAAATATTTGATGGTCTATCTGTGAAGACAAGAACTATACAAATACAATTACAAAATGCTTTTCACACAAATGAAGTCAGATCTTAACAAATGGAAAAATGTTAATTGCTTATGGGTAGGCCACATTAATTTAATGAAAAGGACAATTCTACCTAAATTAAGTTATTGTTCAGTGCCACACCAATCAAACTGCCTTAAAATTAATTTGTAGAGCTATAAAAAAAATAACACAATTCATGTGGAAGAACAAAAGGTCAGGACAATCAAGGAAATTAATGAAAAATGAAAGGGAATGTAGCCCATGTTATAAAATGACAATCATCAAAACTATTTGGTACTATTTAAGAAAAAGAGTGGTTGATCAGTGGAATAAGTTATGTACACAAGACATAGAAGTAAATAACTATTGTAATCTACTGTGTGATAAATCCAAAGACTCCAGTTTCTGGGGCAAGAACTCACTATTTGACAAAAATTGCTGTGAAAACAAAAATAGTGTGGCAGAAATTAGGCATAGACTACCATCTTACACCCTAAACCAAGATAAGGCCAAAATGGGTACTTGAGTTAGACGTAAAGGATGATATATATCATAAGCAGATTAGGAGATCAAAGAATATTTTACCTGTCAGATCTATAAAGAATGGAAGAATTTATGATCAAATAGAAGATAGAGAACATTATGAAATGCAATATGGATAATTTTGATTACATTAAGTTAAAAAGGTTTTACACAAACAAAATCAATGCAACCAAGATTAGAAGGAAAGTAGAAAGCTGGGGAAAAAAATTTTACTGCCAGTGTTTCTGATAAAGCTCTAATTTCTCAAATATATAGAGAAATGGGTCAAAATATAAGAATATAGATCATTCCCCAATTGACAAATGATCAGAGGATGTAAACAGGCAGTTTTTAGACGAGGAAATTAAAGCTTTCTACAATAATATGAAAAAAATGCTTTAAGTAACTATTGATTAGAGAAATGCAATTTAAACAAATCTGAGGTACCACTTCATACCCATCAGGTTTACTAATATGACAGAAAAGGAAAAGTATGAGTATTGGAGCTGTGGGAAAATTGGAACACTAATGAATTGTTGGCAGAGCTGTTACCTGATTCTGGAGAGTAGTTTATAACTATGCCCAAATGGCTATAAAACTGTAAATACCATCTGACCCAGCAATGCCACTACTAGGTCTGTATCCCAAAAAGATTATAAAAAAAAAGGAAAATGACCTCACGTGTACAAAAATATATATAGGAGGTTTTTTGTTTTGTTTTGTTTTGTTTTCTTGGTGGTAGCGAATCTGAAATCAAAGGGATGTCTATTAGTGGGGAATGGCTGAACTTGTGGCATATAAGTGTAACAAAATACTATTGTATGATAAGAAATGATGAGCAGGTGAATTTCAGGAAAACCTGGAAAGACTTAAATGAACCTACTTAAGAAGTGAGAAGAACCAGGAGAACAATGTACACAGCAACAGCAACATTGAGCAATGATCAATTATGATGACTTAACTCTTCTCAGCAATACAATGATCCAGGACAATTCTAAAACATTTAGGATGGTAAATTCTGTCGACATTCAGAGAAAGAATTATGGAGTCTGAATGCAGATTGAAGCATACTCGCTTCACTTTTTTTTCCCCCCTCTGGGTTTTTTTTTCTTTTTGTTCTGATTCTTTTACAACATGACTAATGTGGAAATATGTTTAACATGATTGTACATGTATAATCTATATCAGATTGTCTGCTGTTTGAAGAAAGGTGGAGGAAAGGATAAAGGGAGTAAAATTAGGAATTGTAAATCTTAAAAAAATGAATGTTGAAACCTATCTTTACATGTAATTAGGAAAAATAAAATATTCTTAAAGGGAAAAAATACTCCCTCGTATCTTGAGTCAGAAACAGGAAGAGAAAAAAAGACATCCTACTTAAAAAAAAAAAAATCATTCCTTGCCTTTGTTGCTATTTCTATACTATGAAAGATTTAGATAAAATTTTAAGGAAAAGAAGAGTTGGGGTTTTAACAAAATAACTTCTAAACAAATAGATATGTGACTAGTCAAAACTTTATGAGGTTAATATGTACATTGTTACAAATTCTTAACATATTTGGATGCTGATCAAAATAGCCATGAAATTTAGAACTGGAAGTGACAATTTTAAGTTATTATAGAGATAAGAAAACTGAAAAAAGAACATTTTCATTCATCTATGTTATCTATGTTTGATATTATCTCATGGTCTTTAACTTCAACTTCAAAATTAAGTAAACTCAATTAAAGTAAAACAAAATTAATTTTAAAATTCTTTCTCGCTTTTTTCTGCACTCTTTTCTTCTCCTATTTATTCTGCAATTTATTGCTGAAACCCTCTTGTAACTAAAAGGTTCCATTTCCTCATATTTAGCTATAGTTATTTGCCACTCAATGAGGGTTTTTTTTACATTTATTAAGTTATTATTACTTTTCAACATTCACTTCCACAAGATTTTGAGTTCTGGATTTTCTCCCCATCTCTCTTCCCCGCCCCATCCAAGACAGCATGCATTATGATTATCCCTTCCTGCCCTCCCTTCTACCACACCACCCTCTTTTCTTATTCCTGTTTCTTCTGTTTTCCTATTGGTGAAGATAAATTTCTATTATACATTGCCTATATATCTTTTTTTTTTTCCAGCTGCATGTAAAAACAATTTTTAACATTCATTTCTCCCTTCCTTCCTCCCCCCCCCCAAAACTCTCATGGAGAATGTAAGCAATTTGATAGAGGTTATACACGTATAGTCATGGAAAACACTTCCATAATAGTCATGTTGTGAAAGACTAACTATATTTCCCTCCATCTTATCCCACCCACCCCTCATTCATTCTATTCTCTCCTTTGATCCTGTCCCTCTTCAAAAGTGTTTGGTTCTGATTGTCCTCTCTTCTCATTTCCCCTCTTTTCTATCATCCCCACCTCACTCATTCCCTTCTCCCCCTAATTTCCTATAGGGTAAGATAGATTTCCATACCCAATTGAGCATGTCAATTATTCCTTCCTTAAGCCACATCCAATTAGAGCAAGGTTCACTCATTCTTTCTCATCTCCCTCCCTCTTCCCTTCTAAAAGCTGTTTCTTGCCTTTTTTGTGTGAGATCATTTACCCCATTCTCTTTCCCTTTCTCCTTATCCCAATACATTCCTCTCTCACCCATTAATTTTATTTCTTGGATTTCCCTTCATATTCAACTCACCCTGTGCCCTCCATATAGATAGATGGATAGATAGAGACGGAGAGAGAGACAGCAAGGGATATCTCCTCCAACTATCCTAATACTGAGAAAAGTCTCATGAGTTACAAATATCATCTTTCCATGTAAGAATGCTAACAGTTCAACTTTAATAAATCCCTTATGATTTCTCTTTCCTGTTCACCTTTCCATGCTTCACTTGATTTTTGTATTTGGAAGTCAAATTTTCTATTCAGCTCTGCTCTTAATTCTGGGTGTCTGAAAATTCTCTATACTTCCATAGTAGTGTGATACTGGGAGAGTTATGGTCCCTGCTTTCCTGGTCTGAGCTATGCTCTTGACCCAGGAAGGGTCTTTGGTCCCCTGTAGCTACAAGCTCTATTATCCTCTTTGCCTTGGAACTTCAACCAGGGTCCTGCTCTCTAGTGACTGACTTCCAGTACTCCTTTCTACCCTGAGCCTGCAACCCAAAACTGTACACAGGCAATAGAGTTGCCAGTCAGTGCCAGCAAGTGACCCTTATAATCTTTTCCTGACCTGTTGTCTAACCCCCTTACAATCTCTGGACTGAGAACTCCAGAATCTAGTTCTACTTCAGCTCTGGTGGCCACCTAGTGTATGGGACCTCTAAGCAGTACGGTTCACAGTTTCATTGAGCTATGTAATCTCCACTCTGATGTCACAGATGTCTATGCTAAGTTATTAAGTTTTCCTAGGTTGGAAAAAAAGTATCTCACCCCAAGATTTTGTTGACTCTGTCACTCCAAAATTTGATTTGAGACATTATTTGAAAGTTGTTTGGAGGGGAATCTTGGGAGGGTTCAGTTGGATGGATGTCCCTAATCCTTCATCTTGGCTCCACCTTGCAACTAAGTTCTTAACCAATGTCCTTTGATTATTATGATTTATTAAAAATGGAGAGAAGCTGGATTGGATTCTTAGTACTCCAAGAGAAAGCATAGAAAAAGAAAGAAGACACTTAAAATTTTGTGATTTTCCTCTGACAAATGCCCAAATAAATTATATCCCCTATAACAAATCTGACTGCATACATTTGTAAGAAAATTAATGATTAGCTACATTATTTTTTTTTTCCAACTGGCTACTAATCCTGGACAAAGCTCTAGGTCACAGATAAGATTTCCTCTCTGTACATGTTAAAGCTTTCTCTAATCTGACCTCATCTGATTTAACATTTTTTTTTACTCACTAGTCCCTTGCTGCAGGAAAATATATCTTCTCATTGTTTCCATAATATAAATATTAAAGTCCATGCCTTTGTATTTGATTCTAGGACTTGTCCCCAGGCCTAGAATGCTCCTCTTGTCTCTTAAGGGTCTAAGTCATCCTTTTTTAAAGTTCAGTTCATTTCTAACCTTTCTAGAAATTTTCCCCCAATTTGATCCCCAGTGAGTTTTGTTGTTGTCATTGTTCAGTTCTTTAGTTATATCTGATTCCTTGTGACTGATTCTTTGTCACTCCATTCTAATGTCATATCTTTTAGCACTTTATTATGTTCCATCAGGTTTTCTTGGCCAAGGTACCAATGCTGTTTGCTATTTCCTTCTCCAGTGGACCACCTATTTTCTCCATAGTCTCCACTATGACCTGTCTTAGAGAGCCCTAAATAGTATAGGTAAGTTTCATCGAGCTATGCAAGCCCCTTCACCATAACAATGGGGTGATTCAGGATTTTATCCCTCTAAAATCTTACACACTTAGAAACTACTTCATTTCCCAGAATAAATATGTGTGTATATGTCTATATGTATAGATATAGATATAGATATAAATATATTCAAGATAATATGACATAAAAAACAACAAGCCTTGGAAAAAGAGTTGTTTTTTAGATCACCTGCCACAATGCAACATCATGTAGCATACTTTATTTTTTTCATTCTCATATATGTGATCCATGAATTAGAAATAGATTTACTTTTCAACAAATGGGTATTTAAAATAAAATACAAATCTTTCATTTTTTTATAGAACTCCCAGCTCTCAGGAAGAAAGAAAATAAATTATCTAAATAACCATCAATATGTAATATATAATAAAGGGCTGTCAAACCAGAAAGAAATCCATCAGATGAGAGCCATAGGGAAATTTCTAGTCACAAGTTTCATAAATTATTTCATGGTAACTACCACTTCACCTTTATATTTACTTGAAGGAAAAGAAAACTTCAAATAATGGTGCTGGATCAAATTCCCACATCAAAAAAAAAAAAAAAAGACCAACTGAGCCATCAGTCAATGCCAATCAATGTTCAAGCACTTTTAAGCTCCTATTATGTTCCAGACAATGTGCTAGATGGTAATAATACATATACACCCCCCACCCCCAATAGAATTTGTTGCTCAATGAGTTTTTAATGACAAAAAGTTGGTTTTCAAGGAGGCTTCCATGTCATAGCCAGATACAGGTTGTTTATTTTTGTTTTTTTCCAGTATGGTACCATATATTTCCATTGTTATAAATCAGAAACAAATGTAGCCTGGCATAGTACATTTTCTTAAATAAGGAACAGTTTAGCTATTACCTTCTAGAGCAATTTGTCTAAAAGATAGAACCCCAAGGTCACTTTAAATGAAATAGTTAGTTTGCAATTGGAAACTTTAAGGTATAGAAATTTCTGAGGGAGGGTGTAGTTAAGGTAGATCCTCCTCTGGGTTTGGTTGTGATGCAGATGAAATATATGTATACTGTCCAGGTTTCACAGGCGCACAACAATAAGGTCAACACAACACTTTAGTCTAATACCTCTTCTCTCCCATATTTTTCTTCAGAGCCTCCTCAACATTGAGCTAGCTCTGACAATGCATGTATCGACCTTATTATCAGTGTGTACATCTCTGGAAAGTACATTAACTACCAAGGTAAGTGAACTTATCCACAGCATTCAAAACTTCTCCATTTCCTGTAACTGATGGTTCCACATATGGATGGTGTGGTATGGTGGTGACTGATGGAGTACCTGTGTTTTCTTGGTGTTAATTGTTAGGCCAAAATTAGCACAAGCAACAGAGAACTGATCCATACTCAACTTCAGAGGCTGCACTGAGTGCACAATCATCTGCAAACAGAAAAGTAAACTAGCACCATACAGAAAACAGAATTACTTCCATTTCAATTGTCTTAGGAAGATTCTGAAGATCACTTGGCAGGATAAGGTACCAGACTCTGAGGCCCTTGCTCAGCTAAACTGTCAAGCATTCAAACTCTACTTCAGAGAGGGCAACTCCTATGGCCTGATCAAGTTGTTTAAATGTAATACATATGCTTGTCAAAAAGATGATTTTATGGAGAATTCACACAGGGCAAGTGTTCAAATGGGAGTCAGAAGAAGTAATATAAAGACACTCTCAGGGTCTCTCTGAAGAACTTTATAACTGATTTGTGACATGAGAGACTGGCACAAGTCTGCGCAGCATGGTATGCCCACATCAGAGAAAGTGCTATGCTCTATGAGCAAAGTAAAATTTAGACAGCTCAAAGGAAATTCAAGATGTGCAAATTTGGGCTATCCACCCCGAATGTTCACAAGGACTATTTGTGCCTGAACTGTAGTAGAGCATTCTGAACTCATATTGGTCTAATCAGCCACAGTCAGACACACTGAAACTTGACTCTGGCATAGTGATGTCATTTTGGTCCTCTTCAAGAACAAAGGACAACAACCATCAAACCAGAGGTGATATAGAGGCAAGGATTCAAAAATGGTAAATATAGAGGCACCATAGAGTCTAGGCACTTAATTTTATACATGAAAAAAATTAAGGCTCAGTTTTGAAAACAAGGAGAGTTTAAAACTTTCTAATTGGATACTTTCAACAATGCATCAGGCCTTTCAATGGTCCTCTGACTCTTGATTTCTCCCACTTAAATTTATCCTATATCTCACTACCAGACCAATTTTTTTCAAATACAACTTTCAATATGGCACTCCCATATTTAAGTACCTATAATAACTTCCCATGGCTTAGAAGATTAAACTCTTAGCATTTGAACTCTTCCATAACATGATCCAAACTTCCCTTTCACTTTTTTCTACCTCTACTTTCTATTTCAGTGAATTCAGCCTTCTCACTGTCCTCTGCTACTGGGTCTTTTCATCTACTACCCTGCATGGTTTCAGCTTCATGAAACAAAATGGCCCTAGTAAAATAAGCTCATTATTTCTAAACTTAACACCATGCTGGTAATTCAAGTTTTGATTGACACCACTTCTTTCAGTTTCCTCTTCCCTCTGAGTGGGGACCTGGGGGGGTAGACTACCAATGTCTTCCCAATGCCTTCCTTTATTGATGGCAAAAACTGTCCCCTCACTCCCCCTGCTTTGCCTCTGATACTCTGCCTGTTTTTAACTCCATGGAATAATATCACCTGGAGTCCAATTTCCCCTTCCCTTCTAGCCTTCTGTTGTGTACTGTCTCTACCTTTAAATTGTAAGTTCCTTGATAGCAGAGACTGTTTTTCTTTTTACTAATTGTATCCCCAATGCATAGCACATACTAGACCCTTAATAAATGTTTATTGGATTAGATTGGATTGGTGCCACTTCTTGTCTTTATTATTGCATGTTCTTGCCCCATCAGTCCCCTTATTCGTTCTCTACCCTAATCCACAAATTACTCGCAAAGGCCTACCTTATCTAAGAAACCTTCCCTTTCAAAACGCAAAGTTCCAAGTTTTCAATTTTCTAAGTTTCCTATTGATAAAAAAAATGCATTCCATACAATAAAACATTCATTTATATGTTGCCTGCTATTTTAATTTTTTTATATGTTATACCAATTTCCACAGCTAAATTAGAAATTCCTATACTAGACTTATTATGACATTAATTATAATATTATTATAATAACTCTACCTATTTTTGGGTTATTCATTACACAAAGGCAACTTTTAGATTGTCCACTAATCATAGATGGTTTGATAAACTCAAATCTACCTCTAAGAAAGTAATCCTGTTAAGAATCTTATTTAGAATATCTATATACGCCTGCATGCAAAAGCAATTTAAGAAAGTTGTCTGAGGGAACATTATCATGCTGGAAAAAAGGGGGAAATAGATTATTAAAAAAAAAACTTTAAATGACTTATAGGAACAGGTGAAGAATGAATGAACAGAATCATAAGAACAATATAAAACATATCAGCATTTTAAAAGAGCGGTTTTGAGGACTTTTGAAAATTAATGATGAATAAAATAAGCAGAACCAGGGAAGCAATTTTTAACACAATTCTATAAAAAGAAATAATTTTGAAAACCAAAAAAATTATGATCACTACAATAATCAGTCATAATTCAAGAGGACCAGTGATGAAACACACTATCCAATAAAGATGTGGTGAAATTAGGGTGCAGAATGAGAGATATGTACAATGAAATGTTACACTAACTTTCAAACAAGGCCAATGTATTATTAGTTTTCTTAACTGTTTTATTTTGTTAGAAGAAACTTCTCATGAAATGGGACTGATTTGAAAATGTTGGTACTGTAAAAATAAAACTTAAATGCTGAAATTATATATACATATATATAGACATATATAATGTGTGTATACAAACACACACATATACATACATATGGAGAGGAGGGCAGGGAGAGAGGAGAAGAGAGAAAAAAGGAAACTTGAAGTCCTATTGTTTTCTTCATACCACATATACGATCAGTTGCCAAGTCTTGTTGATTCTACCTCTACTTACAATATTTACTGTGGAGGAGTTACCTACTTGATAGTTTGAAAATGAGAATAGATAAAGTCACCTAGAGAGAGACAGAAGTAGATAAAGGATAGAGACTTGGGGAATACTCATATTTAGGGGTTAATTGAGGATATTGAAGGAGCAGTATCTGAGGAGACTAGTTAAGCAGGTACTCACTAAGGAGCATAATTGATCACCTCCAGTTCTATCTTTATCCCCCTGCTTACCCAAGCCACCAAGTCTCTAGCACTAAGCTTAGGTATTCATTGGGGAAACAAGGTCCTTGGAGTTGATTCTACCAGTCTTATCATCTTTGAAGTAAATGTTTACATAACTAAGGAAATTATTGATCAATTAACAGGAATTTTTAAAGAACCTACTATATATTATTCACTGTGCTAACTACTGGGGGAGGGAGTAAAGAAGTGAAACAGATCATACCCTCAAGGAGCTTACATTCTGCCTGGTGGATACATTTTCACAAATAAATACAAGAAGCATATAAAATATATGGTCAATAACTTGAAGGAGTGACATTAAGAAGTAAAGAAGTAAGGAAAAGCTGCCTGAAGGTGAAACTTGGCAGATATTTGAAGTGAGATTGGCATGTCAAAAAGTGGAAGTGAGGGAGGAAACCATTATAACCACAAAAGAAAGCCTATGCAAAGGCACAGAAAATGTTTTCCCCATATGTGACACTTTATGCCACATTTGAGGCACAATGAATAGGATAATTTGGCTAGAGTTTAAAGCGTATGAGGGGGAGTAATGTGTAATGAGAATGAAAGAATAAACTGGAGTCAGACTATAATGGAATTTAAAGACTAAACAAAAGTTTGTATTCTACCATGAGAGTAACGGGAACTTATTAAAGCATCTCAAGCCAGCGTCTGAACCATGTTCTTAGAATAATACTGTTAGCTATGTGGAAGAAAGATTGGAAAGGGGAGAGACTGTGTTCAGAGAAACCAATTAGGAGCTATTATACTAATAGAGGTAAAAGTTCATGATAGCCTTAACTAGATTATTTGTGGTATGAATAGAGAGAAAGCGTATGGGGTATTCAAGAAGGACTCGCACCTCCAGTGTGAGGGCTTGCTAAGCCCTTTTCAGGGTTTCTCATCTGCCTTTGGTGTCTACCTGTCATCCAACTCTCACCTGTGACTCAAAAAAAATATAGTAGCCATATATTTCTCTGTCCTGACAGACAGGTTAAACCAGGTTGAGAGCAACTAACAGGCTTCAAACCAGTCAGTGAGTTAATGGGATGTCTACTCCAAGCATGTGAAGACTTCCCCCCAGGAAAATGGGCATAAGAGAACAGTTTGTTCCAACAGCCAGGAAGTCAGCTAAAGTAGTTACCGAGAAGCACTTAGAGCTTGGTCAGACATTGAAGACACCAAGGTCATCTACAACACTCTGTGCCATCACCAGGGGCTTGAAATATATCTTGCCAGTAGACTTAAATGACTCTGAACTAGAGAGACTGAGGCTGAGCATTTTGTGTAACTCTAATTCACTTAAGTAGAATTCACATACAAGTCAAGACCTCACCCTATAACATCATTGATCTTCTTGGAAAACAAAGAATGAAAAACAGAGAAAAGGTTGGATGTGATAGCTTTTGGTGAGTGAAATTGATAAGCCTTTGCAATTGATAGGATATAAAAATTCATTTAAAGTCTTTTTTTAACTACATCAATAAAAGCAATTAGTTCAAGGAAGAGACAAAACTCCTGTCTTCAAAGATCACCATTATAATAACCATGCTTGCTAGTGCTGCTTTTGCTATGTTTTTGTGTATTCTAGGCCTGGACCTTGGACTCTGCCTCTTTATAACTACGGTATAGCAACTATACTAAAGTATATAAGTGTGTGTGAGTATGTATGTGTATACATATACATAGACATATATACATATGTGTATGTATATATATATATATATACATATATATATATACACATAAACACATATGTAGATATGCAATATAGTGTCTACATACTATAGATACTCACTCCTCTCTGCCTTAGGTAGTCCCCACCACTTGGCCCTAGGCACACCTAGGCCTACAATACCTGTCAGTCCTTCCTTAGTTAGATTTAGTTCTTTCTGAATTGGACTCCCTCTGTTTCTTCTTCCAAGTTCCACTGCCACCTATGTACACTCTCTGGTCAGTTCACTTTTTACCTCTTTACCCACAGTGGCAACCCTGTGATTCTGGGATTCTACTTCCTCTTGGAAATACCCAATAGGAACAAGATTCTTGTGAGAGATAGAACAGAAGGAGTCATGAGATCCCTGTCCCACATGAAAAAAAAATACCTATTAGGGACAGATTCCACAAAGAGAAACTGTTCCTCCTTCCTTCTTGCTTCTGCAAAGTCCATCATAGCAGAGAGCTTCCTTCCCCAGAACATTGTATTAAACCAGAGATCATGTCAGGGACAAAAATCATCCCCTGGAACAGGTGACATTCTGTAGCCTCAGGCTGACAAATGCTAAGAATAAAAAGATGATTCCTTTCTGAGTTCAGAGGCTCTATTCTTATATATGATGTTCAGATGTAGCAAATTTCATAAGGATGAAGGTATACCCTGGTACTAAGACTTAAATTTTTAAAGGGCATTTTTTTGGGAGAAGGAATTTGAAATCCTTGGCAGGAATGTTAGAAATCCAGCTATGATTGTTTACAAGTTATTCTCTCATATTTCCATTAGTAATAAGTTATCACAATTCTATCTGTGCAATATTTCTTGTATATGTCCTTTGTTCCCTCTGTCCAGTATCACCACCATTCTTTAGAGCATTATTATCACTCTGTCAGTTATTTCCTTTTAAAAAATCTTTCTGCTTCCACTCCTTCTGCGATCATATCCATCCTTCACATCCTTCACTGGTCTCCTAGTATAAATAAGGTCATGTCATTCCAATGCTTAGCAATCATTAATGACTCTTTCTTGTTTACTGAATAAAGTTTAAGGTCATTTCAAATAAAAAGCCTACTGTGTATAAAACTCCACATTAGCAGATGCAAGTATAAAAACAGAATCAAAACTTCCACTACCTCAAGAAACTTACGTTCAAATAGGAGTATAGGATTTATCTGCTAGCAATGGGTAGAAGTTACAAAGAAAAACATTTAGAAGTTACAAAGAAACACATAAAAAAGAAAATCTTTTAAGTAATTTGTGCTATCCAGAAGAGAATGGAATGCCTGAAGATTTAGTATATGTTACTCCCTATTGAAGACTTTCAAAAAGCAGAAATTGATAACCACTCATTTTACATTGCTGTAGGGTTGTTCAGGTATAAGTTGCTCCAAAAGATCTCCAAGGTTTCATCAAACTTCAATTCTGTGATTCTATGAAACTTATGAGATATTGAGAGCTCTGAATGTATGGTCCTAAATAAAATTTGTGGGAATGGGTGATGGCTACAAAGAAGTCACCAAGACAGAATACCCTAGCAATAATTGAGGTTAGTCATTCCTTCTTTTTTAGGTAAATCAAGGAACTCCTATGGTGTTACCATATCTTTCCACCTTTCTTTCACAGTATTTCTCCTCCAGTTTTAATTTGTTTTACCACAGTATTTAATCTATAATTCAGTCAAACTATTCTATCAGCACAGAATTCTAATCAGCACAGAAGATTGTCTTTATCCCTCCATTCACTGAGTCTCAAACTGTATTTATTCCTAGGTCTATTGTATTGATTGTACTAAAGTTAATTTATTGCAAATATCACTTAAAGCCCATTTCAAGTGTCACCTCTAGTAATTCTTAATTGATTCCTCCAGTAGGTTACGACATCATAGAGCACTTATTTGGGTTAAGTATTTTTACATTTTTCGAATTCACTTTCCCTTTCTTCCAAATTCAATTTCAATGTTCTGTTCTGTAATACACTTATTTTTCCCATACTATAGACTCCAGGAGAACAAGATCTATAGCCTGTCTGTTTTTTTTTTTTTTATTTCCCCTAGTGCTGGTTAATATGCTATATACTATAAAAGAATACTTAATATATGTTGTCAAAATGAAAGGGAATTAAACAGGAATTAGGAAATGTTTTTTAGCTAGAAAGAAAAGATGAATAGCTTATCTTAAAATTCCAATTCCAATGTCAAACTAAATTTCAACTTTTATCAAAAACTTTTTTAAAAAAATCTTTTTTGTTATTTTATTAAAAAAATAAGAACTTTTTTTTAAGTTGAAGCATTGTCTGTTCTTAAGAACTTTATGTTCCATGGGAAGACAATATGTGCATATATAAGTATATATGAAACAATTATTTTTAAATTACAATCAAGATCAATGCAAAGTCACTCTGAGAGAAGAGGCAACACAGAGTTTTATGTCCAGCACCACCAGTTCCCTATCTCTCTATTCCCTAGAACTCCTTTTAAGGAATAGGAAAGGAAAGCAATTTCAACTGAAGCAGCATTAGAAGAAATCTCTGTTTTCATCTTTTATTTCTCCCTCCAATATGGGAAATGATGTGTGGGGTAAAATATCAACCAAACCATAAGACCTTGACTGAGACAAATAGTGTACTAATACCCTGGCCCCCTTCCATACTATGATAAACAGACAAGAGATTCCAAAACAAATGTCTTCATTCTTCTACTATACCTTTTGAACTCTTTGCCTTGTTTGTATTTAGGCAGAAATTAATAGTTTAACACAGCCACTCACTGTAAAATGATGCTGCAACCCTTTCCCCACCCAAGTCAGCTTCATATCTGAAAAGTTTTGCTACATTTCCCAGCAATTTGCCTATTTTCTTGACATGTCAGATAAGCATAACCCAAATTGAATCATTTCTAACTTTAGAGCTGTGAAAAAACTTTCTCTGGCATCATTACCTCTCTCTACTGCTAACAATGCAACATCCCAATCCCCTGACATTATGCTGCAATATACTGAAGATACCAGGCTTCATTTTATGTTAAAAAGTAAGGAAAATTTTGAGGATGAGGAGAGACATAGAAGTAGAAAAAAGAATTTAGAACCCCTCTGAGAGGGACACCAGAATCAAAAAATAGGGATTAAAGAGGAATAGAACCAAATTGAGTAGGGATCAGGATTGTAAGGCAAAGAAAATTTCACTGAAAAAGTGATTCTTCTAAGTGACATGGCTAATGGCAGAAGTTGCTCACCCAGGACTCTTATCTGAATATACTAATCTTCAGAATTGTGTCTTCTAGTACCCTGATTTGTCTGTGTCAGTAGATGTTGGGAAAGTGAGGCAGAATATGAACTTCATGTGAGAACTCTTCCAGGATAAAATCGGGCCCTCTGCAGGAACCTACTAATAGTATTCTTTGCATAGGACTTTTGTTATTGGGTACCTTAGTTTTTGAGCTCTACTAGTGAAAAAGTTTATGTGTCAGTGTACATTGTATTACTGTAAATTTATATGAATGTTATAGCTATCGTGATATCTCAGACTCCTATGTCCAATGAACCAGTGTTGTCACAAAAGCACCAAACCAAAATGATTTATCACCTGAAGGATGAATTCTATTCAATCCTACATCCCTAATTCTTGTGGAGAAATAGCCCTGCATGCTTTGTGGACATCTATGGGGACCAGATTTTTCCTGAAAGAAGGTAAACTTAATTTTCAGAAGACCTAACATGGCGATCTATAAGAACTTTGTACAATGATGTTCTTAGTTTGTTAAATTATATAACAACATATTAGAAAGCATGCTAATGACCTGATTTGATAATAAACTATGTCACATAGACTTCTCTCAAGACTCTTTTTAAAAAATTTATTTACTTTTAGTTTACAACATTCAGTTCCACAAGTTTTCAAGTTCCAAATTTTCTTCCCCTTGTTCTCCTCCCTCCCTCTTGCCCCCCCCCCATGGCAGCATGCAATCCAATATAGGTTCTATAAATACTTTCACAGTAAACATTACTCAAGTAATAGCGTTATAACCAATGGAATGAACAACAAGAAAGAAGAAACAAAACAAAATTTAAAAAAGAGAGCTATTAGTTTGCTTCAATCTGCATTCAGGCTTTGTAATTCTTTCTCTGGATGTGGATAACCTTTTCTATCATGAGTCTTTTGAAGTTATCTTATGCCTTTCATTATCCTATGCCCAAATCTCTGTTACTCCTAACCTAGCCTAGCCCTCCACTGTCTAGCTACTTCCCATCCTTGATCCTATCAAAATATCTATACCAAATCTGCTACCCTTAAACTAGTCTAGCCCTCCATTGTCCCATCTCCAGGTAGCCTTCAGCTATTTCCCACCCTTAATTTCATTACTGGAGTCTGACCTCTGTTCCATCAAAGATCCTCCTTAGACTCCTCCTCAATACCCTCCCCAAACCCCTCTTCTAGATCAGCCCTAAATCCTCCCACAATCTTTCTGTATATAAACTCCATCTCCTCTCCATGACAGGGTAGAGAATTCAGTCTAGCATGGATGGATTCACTCTGTGTCAGATTATTCTAGCCTGCTTTTCAATACAAGCTTCACATATACTTGAGCTCCTTAAGAGTCTACCCATTAAGGCAAATCTTTAATGAAACTTAGCTAAATTCTACCTTCTACAGCAAGCTTTCAATGATTTCTCTTAGAGTTTCTTCCTCTTATAATTATCTCCAATTTACCCAGTATGTATCCTTTGCACATAACTGTGTGCATATTGCCTCCTCCCATTAGACCCTGAGATCTTTGAGAATAGGGCCTTTTTGGTTTAACCTTTCTTTGTATCCCTAGTGATTAGCACAATGCTAGGAACTTAATAGGTGCTTAATAAAAGCTTGGTGACTAGTCAAACCCCTTCCCTCTAAGAATTTACATGCAACTGTGTGAATACAGCATGCAAATTAGATAGTTAAATACAAGATATTTTGAAAGAAGAATGCTAATAGCTAGGCAATCCATGCCACTGAAGGTGGCATGTGAATTGATTTGAATACAGCAAAAATGATTTCTATCTCTCCCGTATAGTATCTAACATAAGAAGGACATGGATCAATCTTTGTTGTTGGTGCCTATGGTCCCTGTGATACAGACATTAGCTACATATACCATTGTTCTTTTACTTGAGGCAATTTTGTTTTGCATAAGCACATCTCCAATTGAAGAGATCCCTGTACACTAAGTAACTCTTTCCTACTGTACACATGAAAAACGTCCTTTGGTTTGTAACTGAGGATGCCTTTTGCGGGGCTTATTTGCCCTATCCAGCCCTTCTTTCCTCTATTTCTTACTGTAAAAGCACAACCCAAAAGAGGCACCACAATAATGCCTGATTGTTTCCTTCTCTGCTGCAATTTCCCAACATTCCTGTCTCTGCTACATGACTTGAAGTTATGCTTCATACAGGAGCTCTCTAGCACACAATGCACAGTTAAGCTCTTGTCAGGTTGGATTGCCTAAGTGCTTCTCTAGGGACATGCTTAATTCCTGTTGACATGACTGGGAGTTATTTACAAGCATGGTAAAAAGAAAATTCCCTAAAGGCATTACGAATGACATGTTCTTTTCAAATTCTACTTTTTTCTTCAGGCAAGTGATCTTGTCAAACCTACCATTTTAATCATGCTTGTTCTCTATTTAAGCATCTCAGAATCCTTAGCATTAGAGTTGGAAAACATCTATAATGCTGAATCCCTCTTCCCCTTCAAAGCATGATGATCCTTAGCATCTTTATTTCTTAGTGCTGTTAGGGCCCAACTAATGAAATATTTTTATTGCTGTTTGTCAAAGTTTGTTTGTAAATTCATGATTTGGAACTGAAAATGAATAGTAAAAGTTACATACTGTAATGATAAATGAGGGTTAGGTCCCATTCTAGTCCACAAAAGCTTATTTAAATCACAATGTAGCAGAAATTATACATAGGCATGGTTGTGTAGTAGATAGAGTACTGGCCAAGGAACTAGGAAGAGTTGGGTTCAAATCTTGTCTCAGATTAAAACTAGCTATGTGACTGTTGTGTAGAAAATAAAAGCGAGCTGAGACCTGGGTTAAGGTAAATTTAGTTGTGGATTTATTGATAAAGCATGCAACTACCTGAGTGTTCAGCACTCAAATGGACAGTAATTATTGGAATTACAGGCTTGATTACAAAGGCTAAAACCACAAAAACCACAATCAGGGAGGGGAGCTAGTGAAGACATGATGTACAGAAGCAAAGAACAGCCATTGGTTAGATCTATAGCTCAGGGCTAATTTGGGAATATGGCACAAGGGTACAAGGGTACAATCTTCCTGTGATATGGGGGTCCCTCCTAAAACAGGGTGGACAGCACTGGGTGGAGGGCTGTAGTCAGCTTTCCAGAGCAGGGTGGAGGGTCATGGGGTAGAGGGGACCAGAATTCCCCAGAATAGGCTAGGGTCATGTTCTGGGCAAAGAGGGTGGGGGCCCTGCTTGGTCAGGGGGACAGGACAGGGTGATCCCTAGATAAGATCCTTGCACCATAATGAACCTTATACACTATAATGATTCAAGGAGAATATATAAAATGCTGATTAAGAAAGGAGGGGTCAGGGAACTATGCCTTGAGCAATATGCCCAGACATGACTTAAGCAGTTTCAAGCTATAATAAAAAGAGGCTTAATGATAGACTACAAATCAGGTGGTGGTAGTGACCTGAGATTTGGGTTTGGGTACAACATGACCTTAGGCAAGTAATTAAACCAATCTGAACCTCTATTCCCCAATCTGTAAAGAGAGGGCAATAATAATGACAAATAATGGTAGACTAAGGACAGAAGCTGCCCAGGTCTCCCTTCCCAAGTCACTGAATTGCCTGGGGCTGACTAGATCAGGCATGGGGAACCTAGGGCCTCAAGCCCCAGGACTAAACATAGTCACTCCCAGACTCTGATTATTTTGTAAATCTCCCAAACTCTCCCCTCCCCAGATTCCCCACCTTTCCTTTAAGAACCTTAGCTTGTTATGCAAAATAACTTATCTGGAGAAACACTGAGCCATCTAACCCTTCCCACTTGCAGCCTAGTCATTCCTGCTCCCTCAATACCCTGTATAAACCCTGTTCCCAGTCCCCTGCTAGTATACCCCTGCTCTAACTGTGTAGCACCTGAATGGGATGTGAAAACTTCTCAGACTGTGTCCTGGAATCTAGTGGCGGGCTTGAGTGTCAGTTTTACCTTCCTCTCCTTTCCCACCTCTGTAAGCCTCACCTTCCAGCCAATGGGATCCAGGAACAGTCGAGCTCATCTTTCCCCTCTCCCCCAACCAATGGGAGTGAGGGACAGTGAGGGAAATATGACCCTGCTGTATTAGGGTACAAAAACTCCATTCCTTCCATATTGTTGTGCATGTCCTCTCACTGATCCTTCATGGAGAGTATGTCCTCTTCCCACAGGGGAAGAGAATAAAAACTTCCTGTTTTTATCCTGAGAAACCTCTGTGTTCTTGATTATATTTTGAATGTTGCATAGACTATTTTCATTTAAATTCAGCTCAACAATAATAACACCAATTTTACAGAGGTTTTGAGAGTAAAGCACTTTGCCAACTTTAAAATCCTCTATAAATGCTACCCATTATTACGATTGCAATGTAATTAACATTTATTAAGCACTTATTATGTGCCAGGAATTATGCTAAGTGCTAGGGGGGGAAATAGGAAAAAGAAAGACAGTCATTGTCCTCAAGGAGCTTACAATCTAATGAGAAGGGAGGAAAATGGGTGTGGGGAATGAAGGGAGTATTGGAGAAGAAAGTGCCCTTCACAGAGACGTGATGGTTCAGGCAAATCTAAAAAGTGCAGCTGGTAGAAAACCAAGAGTTAACTGGAGCTCTCTTTAAAGGGAGACTTTAGGAGGAATTTATTGCTCCTCAATACTGAGGGTAACGATTCAATCTGAGTACCACAACTGACGCAATCTTGAGGATGATGAATTTCCTGGTAATAAACTTTAGGGGGGAGGGGTGGATTTTCCAAAACCATTTAATGAATGCATTAATAATTATTTGGGACCCTTATACACACATCTCATGCCTCCTCCAAGGTACTTGCTAGCTCCAAGTTATGATTCTAAGGTACATTGTTTTTCCTGAAGAATTTCAGAACAAAGTATGAGACAATGAAAAACACATCTTCACTATAGACAAAAGGTACTGAAAATGAGGAAATGCCTCCTTGAGTAGCATAACAAAAGGCTGATGCCTACTTCTTTTTTTTTTTTTTTTTTACAGTAAAGCTTTGAGTCTAATTACATTAAAAACATATTCAGGAATTTTGTGCAATAATTTTTCCAGAGTAATAACTAGCAATTTTAAGACATACCTTTTAACCTATACCCTATGTTCCATTATACACAATTATTCTGCTTACTTATTATATCTTTTGAATTATGATGATTAATCATATGCATTACATAATTAAAATATGAAAAACAATTAATCAACACTATAATATTGGTTAATTATCCTACATATTTCATTTCAGATAGAAGGCAGAGAACACTTTAACTCATTAACAACTCATATCATTTTGACAGTAATTAGCCTGAATTTTTATGACATGTAGAGAAGTAAGAACAAGATTAGATGACCTGTTAAAGGTGACCACGGTCAGAAAAACAAGGGACTTCTGCAGAACAGAGAACTTCCACACATAGCAAAAATCATGCACACACATATAATACCTGCTTCTCTGAACAATAATGTTTTGTTTTGTTTTTTCCCAAGCTGGGCATACGTGTATTTTATGATCATAATAGGCCATATAGTATTGTAAGCACAAGCAAGAAAACGAAACTTATAAAACAGAAATGTTGGACTTACAGTCATATGACAAAAAACAAAAATCATAGAGGAGCATGATTGGCTCATATTTATACCTGAAGATTAAAATAGAAACAAAGAATCCAGCACCAGATGGAATAATGATAAAGAAATCCAAAGAGAATTATAAGACCATTGGTCTAGCCTAGGGGAGCACAAAAAGATAGCTAAAAGTCTAAGGCATTCCGTACATCCCACTAGGAGATCTGATGTAAACAGAAGTAAGCAGGCTGGAACCCTAAAAGTACTTTGATTCAGGACACTTTAGTGACACCCGAAGGCTTCAGTTCTCTGACAGAGGTGGGAAGAAACTAAATATGCTATACTGGGGAAGCTACAAGGGAAGTGGTCAGAGACCAGCTGCTTTCTGACCAGGGATTCTAGGTGTAGGGGTAGGGCAGAAGTCCATTATGCCCTGACTAGAGTTGATCTAGTCGGCCTGGAAGACTGTAGGGTTCTAATTCAGGTTGAAGGGAAAAGGGGAAGAGGGAGCTGAAGATCATAGCCCTCTGTTCCTCTAAAGATGCTTGAACTCTAAGGTAGAAGACAAGTGACAAAGGCCCAGAAAGAAAGAAGGGGTGGACTCTGGCCCTGGCACAAAGTCGCAAAACAGGCACTGAAGCTAGAACTGAGTGAACAAAAGAAGAAATCAACACATTACAGAAATATTATGCATCAAGGAATACTTGAGAAGAAAATGCAGAAAAGAGTAACCACAACAATTATAAACAGAATAAAATAGTTAGATAAAGTAATTATTAAGCACTTACTATGTTCCAAGGACTATATTATGTAAGGGGGAAGATGACCTTGATTATGATGACTATTGGAGTATGTAGATGAAATGAAGCAAGAGATAAAGAGATGAAATAAGAGCCTGGGGATAGAGAGGAGACAGAAGTGAGCTCCTTGGAGGCAGGGATTGTCCTTTTTCTCTTTTTCTATTCCCAGCACCTAACACAGTGCCTTGCACAGAGCAGGCATTAAATAAACGCATATTGACTTCTGACTAGATAGGTAAATGCATTTGTTCATTTGGAAGGAAAAAAACTATAATTGAGTACTTATACTCACATGGAGAGAGACAAGTGTCCCTTCAGAAGCATGGTGCCTTCAAGGGTCACAAAAGAAAATAAATAAGATAGAAGTCCTGAGATATATTCTGTTTTGATGTTATTAAGACAGAAATAAAAGGTAGATAAAAATGAGAAAGGAGGAAGGAAACTTACTATTTCTCATAATTGACTGATGTGAGAAGAAGAGCATACAAGCATGGTGTAAGAGAAAAGGAGAAACAGGTATCAGATGAACATCACACTATCCGAACCAGACAAATAGAGGTGGAACACACATAAACATACACACACACACACACACACACACGCACACATATACACACACACACACACACACACACTGATTTTAATGGCTACAGCAATAAGTAAATTTAAAGAGAAACAGATATATACAGTGAGAGGTGAGTCTGATTTAAAAGGAAGGGTAGAGTTAGGGAGGGAATGAATAAAATAAACTTCCATTGTGGAAGTTGTATCATAAAGATACACTAAAAGTGAAATGTAAGTTCCACTAATCAAATTTGGGAGAAGTGAAAGGAGGAGGGATAGTGAAGTAAAAACAGTAAAAACAGACTCATTTATTATATATTATTAGAGTTATGTCAGTCTTTCTTTTTCATCACATTTTTCTTCCTTATAAAAAGGAAAACTGGAGTAGAACATTAAAAAAAAAATTATAAGAGGACGGATGTATAGAGATGGCCACCAGTTTGGAGAAAAGCTAACCAAGTGATGGTATATTAATTTTTTAAAATACAATTTTGTTAAAAGAAATGATAAAAGATATGGTTTCAGAGAAACCTGGGAATAATTGTATAAGTGAAACAAAGTAAAACAGCAGAACCAAAAAAATAATTCACACTATAACTTTGTAAAGGAAAATGCCTTTTTTTTAAACTTTCATCTATATAATGTAATCACAAATCTATAAAATTGATTTTATAGCTATCATGCTTCCTCCTTGTTCATTGAAAAGTGGACTAGAGGTGCAGCATAAAACATATATGTTTAGACATTACCAATGTTTGGATTTGTTTTGCTTGATTAAGCTATGCTTGAAATATTGTAAAGAATCCTCATTGACTGGCAAAGGAGGACTGTTTTCAGTGTTTGTGGTGATGTTATAGGAGTGGGAAATGATGATATAATGACCATAATGTACTCCCCCCAAAAAAAGAAAAGAATAACAAAAATTATATGATGAAACACAGAAACTTTTCTTAAATGCATAGAAGAGAACAGAAAAGAGCTTACATTAAGACACAAATAAGCAAAACAAAATTGATATTTACACCTTGAATGTTTATGTGTTTAAAAATGAGATGTATGAAGAGTAATGAACCATGAGTCAAGAAGACCTGAGTTCAAATATGGAGTCAGACACTGATTAGCTATGTTACCCTGAGCAAGTCATTTGACCTCTACCTACCTCAGTTTCCTTATCTCTAAAAATAGAGATAATGACACCTACTTCCCAGGTTTTTTGTGAGGATAAAATTATATGATATTTCTAAAGCAGTTTATAAGCCTTAAAGCTTATGTCCATCAATAATAATAATAATAAGAAGAAGAAACATTTACTAGTAAGGGATTGCATCTCTACTATCTAAGGATCTGTCTTGCCAAGTTCTATGAGATTCATCATTAACTTGGCCACATGGTGTTGACATTATTTTTTTTAATCACTACTTTTTCTTTTGTAAAGCTTCCACTAATTCATTGATGGACTATATTCTGCATTAGTAAAAAGATAATGATGGAAACATTTGTCCTTGAAATATTGAAATGGAGATAGAGAGAACAAGTCTTAAAGGATATTTCTGACACCTCAAACCCAGGTATCCTAGTAAATCTACATAACATTAGAATCCTTGAGTGAGGGGTAGAAGAATTCTGTGTGCTGAGAGGGAAGAGGAGACTTCTTACATTTGGGGGAGAGTAAGGTAGTTACTTCTTTCTTTACGCCTCAAACTAGCATATATTTAAATGATCAACTCATTCCAACACAGCTGTTTCCATGTCTATCACTAAATCCACCACTAAGTTTTAATGCAATGTCAACAATACACAAAGTACTGTCTAGATCACTAAGTCAGGTATAAAGATAGGTACATGGCCTTGAAAAATTTTTAAACTTACAAGAGAGATGGAGAAATGATGTCAAGCAGTGACCTAGAACAATGACAGAAGTTGCAGAGAGGTCAAGTAGAGTAAGGATTCAGAAAAGGACAGGGGTATAATATTTTTTTTTAATTAATATGTGTTTTAGTTTACATCATTCATTTCCATGAGATATTGAGTTACAAATTTTCTCCCCGTCTTTCCCCTAGTCACCACCCTAAAACAACAATCCCACTGTATACAGCCTCCCCCAATCTGCTTTCTCCTATATCCTCCCCCATCAACCCTCTGACATTCTGGTAGGGCAAGATGGATCTCCCTAAACCAATGCCTGTATATCTTATTTCCTGGTTCAATGTAAATAATAATAATTGTGTGTGTGTGTGTGTGTGTATTAACCTTTGACTTTAGAACTTTAAATTCTAGACTCTTTCCCTTCCTCCCTTGTCACCCACCCCCACTGGAAAGACAAGCAATTCAATACATGCTGTACATGTGTAGTTGTGTAGAACATCTTCACAATGGCCATAATGTGAAAGACTGACTATATTTCCTTCCATCCTATCCTGCCCTCCACTTGTTCTATTCTCTACTTTGTTCCTATCCCTTTACAGAAGTGTGTGGTTCTAATAACCCTTCCCTCCAACCTGCCCTCCCCTCCATCATCCCCCCTTTCATCCTCTTCCCCTCTACTCTCCTATAGGGCAAGATACCCAATTTAGAGTGTATGTCATTCCCTTCCTAAGCCAAATTAGATAAGAGTAAGGTTGACCCATTCCCTTTTGCCTTCCTGTTCTTCCGCTCCATTGTAACAGTTATCCCTTGCCTCTTCTATATGAGATGCTTAACCCCATTCTGTCTCTCCTTGTCTCCTCTCATTCTATTCCTCTCCCACCTCTCAATCTCACCTTTTAAAACATCATCCTTTCCTATTAAATTGATCCTGTGCCCTCTGTCTATGTATACCTGTCCACATATATACACACACTCATATATATATATATATATATATATATTCACATGCATATATACCCTCCTATATAAACATATGTGTATGTATACATATATATACATCTATATTCCCTTCACCTATCCTCATATTGAGAAAAGTTTCATAAGTTACAATTATCATTTTTCCATGCTGGCATGTAAATAGTTCAACTTTGACAAGTTCCTTATGATTTCTTTTCCATGTTTACCTTCTCATGCTTCTTGTATTTGAGTGTCAAATTTTCTTTTCAGTTCTGGTTTTTGCAGCAAGAATGCTTGAAAGTCCTCTACCTCATTGAATGACCATATTTTCCCCTGAAACATTATACTCAGTTTTGCTGGGTAGGTGATTCTTGGTTTTAATCCTA